>JAOTBA010000005.1:35779476-35795779 GCA_025629845.1 Erythroxylum squamatum
CAACACTCTTTTTAATTAAAAGACAATTAATAAAAAATAACTCAAGTGATGAATCAACTAAGAATAAAAACAGAAAAACACTTGAGATAGAAGCATAACTACTTCCCTATAGGTTCAGCTCCTCTGAAATAGATTAGAAAGTTGTTCACACAAAATAGGCTGATTCATGCACATTCCAGATCCAAGTTACAGTTGAAGCAAAAGGACTTCATGCAAGATAGATCCAGCAAATAAACCTCCACACAATAATTTACTGAAGCACAACTTTCACCACATCAATTGCGCAACCTACCAGAAACGAAGATGAAAATAAAGAAGCCTACGATCTTGAAACACTTTAAAAGACAAGGAAGTGAAAGATCCAGAAACTTGGAAGTTAAGGGCCGTTTTGTTGATGTTGCTTCCCAAGAACACGTTTAAAGCTTTCTTGAACTAAACAGGATGAGATTATCTTACGGTGAATATCGTACTCTCCTTTTCTAAACCATCATCTTCATAAGCTTTCCATTTATGCCACAACGTGAGTGCCTTACTTGATACTCACTCACACATAATTCACTTTAGCGCCCACTGCACCATGACTTCTCTCACAACACACGTTCTTCTTTTTTTTCAGCTATTAACACACACGTGTAAGATTGCCGCCATGTGTTTTTTTAATCAACAACTAACACCAACCCTCTGTTCCCTTACACCACAAAGATAAACTTCGGTTATTAATGAAAGATGTGCACAATCCACACAAGCAAATAGTCTTATTACAACCATGCAACCACGACATCCAATTCAAACCGCAACAACCTCATCCTTTTATGTTCTTCAATAAGATTGTCGCAATGTGTTTTTCTTAATCAACAACTAACGCCAGCCCTTTGTTCCTTTACACCATAAAGATAAACTTCGGTTATTGATAAAAGATGTGCACAATCCACACGAGCAAATAAAGTCCTACTACAACCATGCAACCACGACATCCAATTCAAACCGCAACAACCTCATCCTTTTATGTTCTTCAATCCACAAAACCCACAAATCCAACAGTAATTTCCAACATATCCAGTAGTAAGACAATTCCAATATCATCATGATAATAGACTCCAATGTAGTGTAGCATTCTATCACAACTACAAGATTATTTATATAGCTTTTGAATCTAAGTCATTATCCAATTAATATCTTATATGTCCAATTAATAAATAATGCCAAAACTTATTATTTAGATATATAACATATGTCCTAACAATCTCCCCCTTTTTAGCATTGTTTGTCACAAATATGAAACTCCCCCTAAATAACATAATTAAACATATAAGTACCAAATTCATAATTCATATGAAAAATACTCCCTCTTAATAAAACATCAAGTTTCAAAGAACATCAAGTTTATCCAATTATCTAAATTTCTCCCCTTTGAAAAAAAAGATGCCAAAAAGTACGACGAATAATTACGCATATACCTTGAAATCTTCCCCTAAATGGAACATTCACCATAAACAATCTGGTGTCTCCCCTTTGGGATAAAACAATATCAAAATGCATAATCATAAAAATCAATAATAGATGCAGCGAAAGAATCATAAACACGCCAATAAGACAAATTACTAGCAGTCAAAACATTGAGAGATATGCCCGAAAGAGAGAGAGATACCTGAGAGAGAATCATACTTATGAGAGAGCTGAGGAGCCTTCGATGGAGCCAAATAGAAGTCACAATGCAAACTACTAAAAAGATGAGATAACAATGGCAACATAAAAACTAAAGAACTAAAGAAGACATTTTTTTTACGTTTCGTCTTTTTTTTAAACAACACAAAAAATACTTTAAAAATGTAAAGTACACAGTCTCTGTGCCCCTCGAAGAATTTCAAACCTGGGCTTATTCCTCGTCATATTATTTCGGTCATCGGTTTCTTCTTCTGAAGTAAATGACTTGTCCTTTGTTTGAATAGTTTTTTCAAAAGCAGTAACGAAATGTGAATTTGTACAATTTCTTTTTTTTCCTTCACAACATTTTTGTACTTGTACTTGACCCTTTTGAAACATAATTTGAAACTTCTTGTAGCATCTCGGCCTTATGTGCCCGATAACTCCGCAAAAATGACACTTCGGTACAAATATTCGATTCTTTCTCGATGTTTCTTCTTCTCGAACATATCTGAACATATTATTTTTCTCCTCATTTACTTTAGAGCACTCACGCTTATAGCCAATGCCTTAAAGATCCCCTTTAACCTTACTAATTTTCATTAACTTTCCTAGTTTTTCTGTGCCTCCATTCAACATTCTCAATCCCGTTTCAGTATTTACCAATTTCATTCCAGCTTTACCAAGCACATCCGACGTCAATATCAATTTCTTTTCTAACTCTTGGATGGTGTTCTTCATGGAGAGATTCTCTTCCTTTAATCTTTCATTCTTTCTACATATTTTCACCCATTTTTCGTATATTAATTCGTAAGCCTCGTAATGTTCTCGTTTTTATCACCTGAACCACTTTCCTCACTGTCATAATCTGAGATCGAGCCTTGAGTTGATTAGTCTGCGTTTATCTCGAAATTTTCCGATTTACTCCCTCTTTCGTCTTCAGTTACTTCCTTTTTAGTTGTTGTTAAGCAAGTAACCGGGCTTTTGCTGTACAAAGTAACTAACGCAGCACTATTCATAATTTTTTCTTCACTTTCATATTCACTTCCGGATTCGTTATCACTCCAAGTACTCGTATAGGATTTTCTTTTTCTCTTCTTCATAGTATTAGCACACTCCACTTGAACATATCCGAAGCCTTGACACTCATGGCATTGAATTCTCTTTACCTTTCTTTCTCCCTTTTGAGTTTTGGCTTATTGTTTAAAGTTGTTGTTCGATGAACTCCCTGCGTTTTGCCTAAACTCGAATCTGTCCTTTTTCACTCTCTTCAGCCACTTACTGAACACTCATGTTAATAGCTCAATATCCTCATTCTCGTCGGATTCATCTTCTACATCATTCATGACTTTACCAATCTCGGCTTGCAATGCTAATCCTTTCTTCTTCTCTTGATCGTCCCTCAACAAATTTATTTCAAAATTGGTAAGAATTCTAATTACCTTCTCTAATGACAAGTCATTGATGTCATGAGCCTCCTTGATTGCTGCAATTTTCAGAATAAATCTTGGAGGTAATGATCTCAACGTCTTCTTGACTAGTTTCAGATTGAAATATTTTTCCCGAGTTGATGTGCCTAATTCGCTATATCTCGCAATCTTTCGTGAAAGTCTCCAATAGTCTCATTTTCATCAATTTTCAGTTCTTAAAACCTCATAGCTAACATCTGTAGTTTTGACGCTATCATAGATTTGGACACTTAATGAATAGTCTACAAAGTATCCCACGCTTTTTTAGCCGATTCACAAGCTGATATCATTGAGAAACGTCCCTCATCAACATCACTGAATATCGTAAACATTGCTTGTGAATTTTCAAATTCACTTTCTTCTTCGGCTCTTGTTCATTCTGATGGATTTTTTTGAACTGCCTCTCCTTTATCGTTAGTGATCATCGGATGTGCCCACCCATCTACTACCGAATTCCAAGCTTTTGTGCTCTGGGCTTAGATGAAGACTTTCATTCATCATTTCCATGCAAGATAGTTAGATCCATCCAATAGTGGTGGTTTGTTGTTTGATGCACCCTCTCTTGTAGCCATGTTTGCAAAACTAGGATCTGCACCAAGTTGCTACCAAGTTCTGAATCGATGACCTTGCTTTGATACTAATTGAAAAATCGAAGGGGGTGGTAGTTTCGCAAACTTTTCGATTCATTTCTAGCAAACAAAAAAATCAGAAAAATTAAGAGAACCAAAAATAAATCACCATCGAAAATTTGGTAACGCAGTTCGGCACACATTGCCTACATCTGCGAGGGCCTCACCCAGCTTAATCGCTTTCACCGAAGTACAATAGATTTACCCAAGGCTTTACTGAGCCGATACCACTCAACCCTTGACACTATCTCTTAACCTCACTTTATGTGAAAGAATTTCACACCTAATAACGCGACCGACTCGTGTTGACCTCAATAGAGGATTTTCTCAACACTCTTTTTAATTAAAAGACAATTAATAAAAAATAACTCAAGTGATGAATCAACTAAGAACAAAAACAGAAAAACACTTGAGACAGAAACATAACAACTTCCCTATGGGTTCAACTCCTCTGAAATAGATCAGAAAGTTATTCACACAAAATAGGTTGATTCATGCACATTCCATATCCAAGTTACAGCTACGACAGAAGGACTTCATGTAAGATAGATCCAGCTAGGGATGACAATGGGTAGGGTTCGGTTCGGGTTTTACTCTACCCATATCTATATCCATTAGTTTTTACAATTTACTACCCATATCCAAATTCATTGGGTTTTTAGATATCCATCGGATTGTATAGCACATAAAAATATAAATTCTAAGTAGAAAATATAAAGAGCAGATTTTTGCGAACGCTTCAAATCAAAATTACTTTAATAATAATAAGTCAAGATTTTGATTTGTATGTATTAAAAAATCATAAAATTGGAATAATAAAAATCATAATATTTAGTACAAAGACAACATACATTTTTCACAATTTAGAACTGGAACAAAGATTGAAATAACTAAAGCTTCAAATTGTCTTTGCGTGAACTCCACAACATTCAAAACTCCATCTCCATATCATTTGCATTATTATCATCCTATAAGAAAATAAAATATGATGAAAAATGTGAGTACTGAGGAGTAAAGTGGAGATTTTAAAGTTGTTTCTTTTTATAAAATTTTAATATTTTATTATATTTAACCATAAATATTCAAAAAAAAAAAGAAAAAATAGAGTTAATAAAAAACGGGTAGGATATGGATATCCATGGTTCGGGTTTTACTCAACCTATATTCATATCCATTTTTTATGACTCAACCCATATTCATATCTATATCTATCGGTTTTTACGATTTATTACCCATATCTAAATCCATTGAGTCGGATAGTGCGGATATTAATCGGGTTGAAAACTCGCTGCCATCCCTAGATGAGCCTAAAGTAATTAGTAAAATTGCTCTCGCAAAACGGAAAACCTAATGCACTAAGCACTAGTATTTCTCGGTTTGATCAAAAGGAATTTTTTTGTTTAACCTAAAAACAAATACTTTGGTATTACCTTAGATATTAAGGCCGTCGATTAGCAGCCATTTTTATATAATAATCTTGAAATTATTGTAAATACCAAACACTTGTTTTTTTTTAATAATTACTAAGGACTGGTTTGACAATGAGTCAACCACACACGAAAAAGTGTGGTTTTTTTAGAACAAGATCTTCTGTATAGTTTATATGGTGTTTTATTGTATCCAGTGAATCTCTGTCATTTATTTATGCGGATCCCGTATAAGTCTCACATAAATAAACGTGAGATCTACATAAATAAATGGCTGAGATTCACCGGACCCAATAATACACCGTTAAATTATACCGGAAAATTTGGACTCGTTTTTCTGTGGCGTCGGATTTCAAAAAGGGACGGACGGACATCCAAATATACGATAAGAGAATTCAGACAAGTGATAAGACAACAGGAAGAGAAATAAAAACAACAGTAAAAACGACGAGAACATGCACGACTAGGAGTTGGCTCATTGATTAGTCATTTCAGACCATATGTAGTGCGGTCCCCACCTGAGCAGTCCCAAGGCATCCTTCTCTGCAACCCGTGCTCGATCTACACCCACTTCCACAGAGTCAAATTGGCTTCAACTCGGTAGTTTTCGGTTACCCTTATGGCTTGTTGGGACAATTTGATCACCTCAAGTCTGTGACATTTCAGGATGGGTAGAGTATGGTCCTAATTGTGTGCGAATTGGTCTAGTCCCATGGCTGAGCTCATTGAAGCAAACTTAGCTAGTTGTGGTGAAAAAAATGGACGACCAGAATCAGGAGTCACGCCAAGGAAATCTCTTGTTAAACCCTTGTCAATATGACTACTAGTGCGTGGATTGAACTGAGATGGGTCACTTTGCTTTCCACTACTTCGCATCACGAGTTGGTCGAGACTTGTTGATGTGCCCATTATTGCCTCCACAGTGCTGTTTGTTGGTGTTGAGCTCTCTGGTTGTTTATTAACATTCTGAAAAACTTCTTGTAGTTCGTTTCTGCTATGGTTGAAAGGGTTGAGATTGGGTGTTGTGGAAGAAGAGGGGTTCATGAGTCCATAATTGCTGCTAAAGAAAGATTGATTGCTTCTCGTTGAACCCATTTGGGCTGCTTTTTGAAGAAGAGCAGTAGCTGACATTGGTGCAGCTGGTTTTGACTGCTTATTTTCGTTTTCAGAGTAAAAAGACGATAGTGAATCCACTCTATCCGCTTCCTTACCAACTTCTTTTAACGCCTGAGGCAATCCTGATAAACTCAAATTCCCATAATTGGTTGTGGATGATGAGCCGTAGAGATTGGCCGATGATCCCATTTGTACCATCTCAGGCAAACCAGGATTAGAACTCGAAGACGCATAAAGATCAGAACTTGACATGAGACCTGTGGGATTAATGTTTGAATTTGCCTGATTTAGAAACAGTGACAATCCGGGTTTTTGTTGATCTGCAGTGAGAGAGTTTCCATGAGCTCCTACTATGCCGTTAAATTCTGGTCTAAAACTTGCACCAAATTGCGAAATGTTCGGAATATCTTGTACCCCTCGGCTTGAAAATCCAGGATGCAAATTTGCTGCATCATTACTGAAATTAAGATTTGTTGATGCCGCTGAAGTGATTCTTGCACTTTCTTCAGCTAAAGCATCACAAAAGGCTCTGTGGGTGATAAAACTATCTTTCCTGTAGGAGAGTAGAATTGGAAACTCAATTCAGAACTTTGATCTAACTTAATTATTACTCTACTAAGAGCTATTAGATGAAGTACTAGCATTAATCTCCAATCCGTAAAGCCATGAAGGCCCGAAGATCAGCATTTACTGCTTCCTCCTAGAAGCGATTGCAAAATCGAAAAGGATTCCTGAGAAAAGTACAAGTTGTGTAGTATTAATTGAACATACCTGGAAAATAAAGTTCCGCAATCGCATTTATACTCTCGAGTGCCACAGGTCTTGGAGTGAGCTTTCCAATCTGATTGGACGGCATACTTCTTTGAACACTTCTCACACTTCCACTTCTTCTCTCCATGTTTTCTGCTGAAGTGTTTCTTTACTCCGGTGAGGTCTCCGAGAGCTCTTGATGGGTCATGGTGAACGCAAGTTTTCTCCGGGCATATGTATACCTTCTTTCGAACCTCTTTGTTGGTTCTTTGCCTTAGCTTCCATGGAAGATTGTGACCTCTTCTGTGAAGCTGCAAGTTTTGGTCTCTCTGAAACCCTTTGTTACATATTTCACATACGAATCTGTTGGTAGCCATGAGAGTCTTGGGGGAGAGAGCGATAACCTCAGCATCTGGATCTGTTTAGATATGTAAAGAGAAAAACAACAATTGTGTTACTGTTGAATTGGAAGCTAAATAAGGCGAGAAATCATTTAAGTTACTAAAAGGTGGGTGTCAGGGTTTCAAACAAAGGAGATGAGAAAACAAGCATAGGCGCAAGTGTTACCTGGATTTCCTGGTAAATTTCTCTTCTTCTTGGCAGCTTGATGAGCACGAGTTTTAGGGTTAGGGTTTGAACCGTCAGGTAATGAAGAAGGTATCGAAAAAGCGTCGTCAGACATCATCTTGGTCTAAATCGAACTGGTTATACACGAAAGAAACAAGCTTTCAGAACGGATAAAAGACCGTACAAAAACTAAAAAAAGAAAAAACAAGACTTTCTTCAGACACAAACAGCTGCTTTGGTATATTCAAATACTGACTAATAGCCTCTTAGCAAATTCTGCCAAAAGACAATAAAAGCACAACCTCAACCTCAAGCTTCAATCTAAACACAGCCCCACTTGAAAAATATACTCCAGAACTTCGGACTCTTCTTACAGAGATCTGGTTTCTTTCAACTTTGTTTGATTTCAAAGGAAAACACCAAAACCCATGATGTCTAAAGAGAATATCTCATCTTAACCCTTCTCTATCTCTTCATTATCTACGGTCTCTCTCACCGTCTTCTTTTTTTTTTCCTAGTTGCATCATCATGGTTGATCAGCCATAGACATGAATGGACCACACCTATCACTCTCTCTTTCCTACCCACACAAACACAAATACACGCACGCACATATGCAGACAATCAAAGAAAAGTAATTTTCTGCAAGAAACAGTGCAGCTTTATAACCGGAATGTGTAGGTTTGTATGTGTCCTTTGTCACCTTTCGAGATCAAACTCTAATTTATATTCAGTCAAAACGTATTAAATTAACATGAAGCAAAGCGAATTGCATGTGTTTGTGAGAAGGGTAATTCTTGATGGGATTGTTTTACTAACGAATGATGTTGAGCTATACTCTAGGGACCTGCTCCAAGCATCTACAAGAGCAGGTCCGCTGAAAAGTCACTTGTCTTTATAGCCATTGATCAGGTGTTGAATGATTATACCATAATTAAAATTAGACCCAACTTAGCATGCAGTAGCCTGCAAGAGTCAGAGACTTAGCTGTGAGTCTGTGATAGAGAGTTAATTACTTTTCCCGAGGGTTTTGATAGGACCGTCCGTGATACACTGTCTGGAAGCTGAATATGAATATGGGACCCTTAAGCCTTGACCATTAGTATAATTTTTTTTGTTTTTGAAAGGACCATTAGTATAATTATTATCACAATGAAAAAGATCTTCACCAAATTTAGTATAAAGTATAATAATCAAAATTTTAAGTTTTTATATTAAAATAGAGATAATGTAATTTATAAGAAAGTATGGCGTACAAAGATCATGAAGAATCTTATTTATTAAAAAAATAATAGTCTTTTTAGAATTGTATGATAAATTTCTAACCTATATATCAATTAAAGTGACGTATAAAATTAACTATAGTATAAATTTCAAGTATGCTAACCGAGACATGAAGATTAACATATTTTATCTAAAAGAGTTACTGAGTCGATTGAAATTTGAAAAATGTTAAGAACTAAATTGTCTTTTATGCATTAAATGGTGAACCTTTTGTCAATGACTTCTTTAGCGATACTTCAATTATATATGTTACTGAAACCTTCCATGAGATGTTCACATCCTGTACAAGTGATGCTGAGTAGGTAATATAGCTCCACTACAACAACTCTTGTGTGTATGTGTTGTATGGCAAAAGGAAATTCTTGGAAACTATCATCACATGTTCCAATGGAAATCTTTTTACCAGGGTTCTGCTGCTTTTGCCATATTTAGTCTCCCAATAATATTACGGTAGTACTCACTATTTAACTCATGTTCTTTCATATAATATCATTGCTTAGTAGATTTTCATATTATTACGAACATTCAAAAAATTAATTATGGCTCATCGATTATTACTAAAAGACACTGAGAAAGCTTATCAATTGCCTACTTATGAGCTAACAAAACCCTTTTTTTTTTTCTTTCACCACATTGGATTGATTAAGACCAGATAAAGCATGCATCACGGTTTCCACTACTGTCTACCAACTTCATGGGGGGGTTCAGCTAGAGGTTAAAAAGAAGGTCACATCTTTGATTTTTCAATGTCATCTTTCAAAGGATCATGGTTATTGTTCAACAGTTCGCAGTTTCTTAATTTCTTTCTTTGAATTTGAACTTCTTGATGTATTAGTAATATGAAATTTCTGAATGCTTGTAAGGTAGGTACGTGAGAATCTGAATTGTAAAATCGTTATCCAGGCTCGGCTGTACCTTTCATTCCCATGTGAATACCAAACTAGAATTCGAAAAAAAGCTAAAATTCAGAATTACATGTGTTTTTGATAGTGAATCCTATGCCAAATTGACTTATCATTTTTATCTCAATCCATTATATTCTCCATCGAAATTGATGACATACTTGACTTATTAGTGCCTGTTTGGATAGGCTTATATCAGTAAAGCTTTTGTCAGTAAAGCTTTTCTAAGAAGCCAGTTGATTGTTTGACTGTCATTTAAAAAAAATCTTTTTTGAAAGAGCTTCATACAATAAACTGTTTGGCAACATAAAAATAAAAATCACTTTTAATTTTAACTATATTTTATTTTGTAATAATTTTTTAATGCATATAAATATTATTTAAAGTATTTAAACAATATGCAAGGCACAATATATTAATTATCATATAATTTTAAATCATATGAAGCATAAATGAAAATATATCAAACCAAATCTTTTATATGAATTATAACATAAGTAAAACTAATTTCAAAATAAATATTAAAACATATAAAAAAGTCAAATAATATTATATAATTCTCAAAATAAATGTGAAGATGGATTTGTGGGTATTGTGGGAATTATGTGTAAAACATAAGTGCAAAAAAGGCTAAAAATAGGCTCATTAATTGATCTAAAAAATCTACTGAAAAAACGTTTTTTTAGAAGCTCTAAATTTGAGCTTCTTAAAAAGCTGTATTTTAGCTGTCAAAAAAGCTATATCTACTAAAAAAGTGTTTTTTTTCATTTTATAGCCAAATACTCATTTTTTTAAAAAAGCTTTTGCGGTAAAAAAAAGTACTTATTCACCCTCCAAAAACTCAACCAAACAGGCACTTAACCCATCTTAGTTAGGATCAAATCTCTAAAGTTATAATTAAAGGAATGCGTTTAATTTAACTATTGACCAATTATTTTTTCTCTTTATGGGCCAAAGTACAAATTTCTAAATAACATTAGCTTCTTACCATAAATTGCTTATACTTTCAAGATTGTATATTATATTGTTTCAGAATTTTATAAGGGTTTAATTTTTTTTAATGCAATTTATAAGGGTTTAATGACTTTCTTGGTACTATCGACTTGTGGGCAATACATAAGCAAGTGAATTTAAAAATAAGGATATTTCCAATTTTTGACTAATCTTAAATCTTAAAGTATTTGGTAAATAAGCCGCGCTTGATTCCAATTTTGTTTTGTAGTATTCGTTTTTTTATTTTCAATTTCTGTT
The DNA here is from genome assembly GCA_025629845.1 of Erythroxylum squamatum. Classification (NCBI taxonomy): domain Eukaryota; kingdom Viridiplantae; phylum Streptophyta; class Magnoliopsida; order Malpighiales; family Erythroxylaceae; genus Erythroxylum; species Erythroxylum squamatum. The sequence goes on from JAOTBA010000005.1 coordinate 35,790,516, forward strand.
TTTTCTTTCGAATAGAATCAAAAGCGTGTTGAGTTGTTAATTTCAATTATTAAAAAATAGAACAGAGCACAAAAATCACTTTTTTAATTTTCATAAAATTTGAAAACTAGAACAAACTAAAATCAAAAACAAAAATAAAAAATTAAAGGAACAAGTTCTTTTACTAAATTTGAAAACAAATAAAGAAAACAAAAACAATAAAAAAAACAAATAAGCCCTAAGGTTTTAAATTGTTCATTCCAGATGACACATTAAATATTTAATAATTATAAACGGTATAGGTATAATTAGTTACAAATGATTATAATATTGAAATTATAATTATAGTTATGAACCCGACAATTTAAAACTCTATTAGTACATAAATGTGCTCTAACTTGAACTTGAAAAAAAGAGTTATTTGATAAGACTTACTTATACATCATTCAATAATCGAATTTTTTATTGGAAAATTTTCCAGGAAAAGAAAAAGGACTTAGGTGCATGCTTTCATTTATCTTCATGGCAAGCAAATTTGAGAATAAGCAGTTCTCTTTTCCTTTGTAGAAATTATTAACGTACCATCATTTAAAGTTCCCGATTTAGTATTGAAACAAAGAATGATAAAGGTCATGTCATGTACAGGCACTACAATGGAAACCACGTTTACCTACAAAAAAAACTGGCCAGTAAAAATCTCAAAATCGTTGCTAGTAATAATTAGTAACGATTGATTTTCATCGCAAGAAACATCGACAAATTCTCGTAATCGAAAACTATAGGCGATGTTTTTCTCTGATCGTTGCTAATAGTTTTTTCTTACGCTTTATTTTTGTAGCGAAAAATTATTAAAATGTATCTAAATTTTTTAGCTAAATTTAAAAAAAGTAACTAAATGTTTTAGTTATATTTCTGAAACGTAGCCAAGTTTTTTTGTTACGTTTTTTAAAATGTAGCCAAATATTTTTAACTATATTTTGTAAAATATTGTCAAATTTTTAATATATGTTTTAACGAAATATTATACCATATTAATGATAATTATTTGTAGTATTTTTAATTTATATTATTATATATAATATTTAGATTTTTTATTGTTAGTTTATTATACAAAAATAATTTATAATTTGAAGCATTTGATATGAAAAGTAAAATATCATTAAAGTATATCAACAAAAAGAATATTCTTTATGTACAAGATTTTAATTACAACCTTACCAATGCTACTGACAAAATAATAAATATAAAGGCCGGTTTTATAGGACAATTACTCTTTAATCTCATAAACCTATCAAGAAATAAGAAATGCTACTCTTTAGATTTTGAATAATACAATCAAAGCACATTACTGTCTACTTCATCACGAATGAGGGCTTTGGTTGGCTTTCCAAACAAATCAGTGTGATCTTGGAAAGGAGACTTTGTGCAGCGTGTTTCCCTTTAGAAATCGGGTGTCAAAAATTCATATATTTTCATAATACACTAAAAAATGGCCTGCAACTACAAGTTCCATCAAAAAACAAATAGCGGCAAAGGACTTATGGTTACTCAAACTTAGAGCCTCAAGATATGATGAAATAAAAGCACATAATAACCTTTCTTAATTCTGTAAGTCACGTTATCAAGATGATACCAAAATCAACCATGTGATACTACTGCAAATGTGATACTACTGCAAATCTGGCTTTCACAAAGAACATGAGGTAAAATTCTTTTGGATTATGCAGAGGAAGCTCAAAATGTCAAGAAAGGTAATATCAGCTTATTTGGACCGACGCATATCATCCAATAAAATTCCATACAAGCATGGATTCATCAGCCCCTCACCACATTTAATCCACCATGTGATTACAAAGAACTTTATAAGTCATGCAATTATTACACATTGGATCATATTATCATTCACACTTCAAAGTACCTGATCTAACTTCAGTTGCACCATGAGATAATAATGTCACCATATGATACATTTGGCTCATAGAACTAAATAACTAATAACAGTTAAATGTTTGAAAAAATAAATCTGAAGCTAGCAATTCCTTCTCTTCTTTGTTTTAAATTTTTTGCTAGTTTTCAAAAAATAAGAATATCTTTTGTACAGTACAATAGTATAGTCATAAATTAAAAAGAAAACATGCTAATTGCAAGATTGCTACTTTAATAACCAATATTTCCTACTTATAATAAATAAAAAGCAAAAATATCTCACATTAGAAAAAGAAGTAATGAAAAACTCACTAAAATCATGAAATCAGGGATTTTCATTGACTGTACCAAACCCCATAAGGTAAATTTAAAATAAAAGGTTATAGTGGAAGAAGTAAATATTTAGTACTAATCACAATGCATCAATTTTTCCAAACTCATCCCCATTTTTAATGACATCACAAAGTGCATCTGGAAGAACCTTTCAGAATTTTCCAACAAATTCTTAACCTTTTCGACGATTATTCTGCAGAATATGATTTGCCAGATATAGAGAAGCAAGCCTCTGCTCATGTGGAGAGCAATGGAATTGTCTGTCCCATGTTTCCAAATCATGTTTTGTTTTGTTCATATAGAATATACATAACTTCAGTTAAATCAAAATCTACCGATAACGAAAGAATTCCCGAATCTAATGTAAACGCAGTAAACTGAGTAATAACTTAATCAAATACCCCCTAAATTTCATAACAATTTTCACTGATCTCTCAACTTCATTAAAACTCTAAGTTTCATAAAAAATTTTCATTAATCGCCCAATTAAAAAAACCCTAATTTTCAGAGAAGATATCGATTCATACAAAAATTAACGACTGCAACTTCAAGAAACAAGAAATCATTTAAGAAAAAGGAAGCAAAGAGCTTATGAGCGTTAGAGGCAATGAAGCACTGCGAGGGATCCACAAGCTTCGACAACCAACCATGCTTGTTGTTTGTGGTGTTGGCAATAAGTTTCCGAATCACAAACTGAGGTCGATCATACGGGGAGGTGCGAGTATTCCTCCAAAACAGCCCCTTGTAAACAGAAAGGGTATCGTCAAGAAACTCCAAACAGGCCACAAAGCAAATGAGAACAAGCAATAAGAGAGCAACCCTAATAAGGTTAATAATGATAAAGTAGGAATACTTGAGAGGTCCAATTTCTCATCAAATTTCACATCTTCCCCAAGAAATCAAGCTTCAAAATGAACCTACGATGAAAAATGAGATAAGCTTATAGGCAAAAAACAAAGAAACACTCATTCAGACAAGACTCAAGACTACACCTTACGACTCCATAGACACCAAAGAGATCCACAAAACAAAACCTGTTGCATTTCATCAACCTAAGTTTAGATATCAAAAAAAGAAACAAAAAAGCACGTACAAACATAAGCTCTCTACATTATGGATCGAGAGTTACCTTTTGTTTTCATGGAAGAAGAGGAAAGTTGGGACATGGGTGTGGCGTTTTCATGGAGGAAGAGGAAAGAAAGAGCAGACAAGAGATGGGTGCATTAGGTTTTTAGAACTTTTCATTTTAAACGTCAGTCTCATTTTCGTTCCCTCTTTATTTGACACATTTGGCCTAAAAAAAAGTGATATTTTGAACCATTTGACGATTTTCAAAAATCTTCGCTAAAGGATCCACTTTTAACGACAACAATGTTACTAAAGGGTCCCTTCAGTGACGATTTTTAAAAATCGTCGCCAAATGGTCCTCATTCGATGACGACTATTAAAATTGTTGCCAAAGGTTTACTTTTTGTGACGATTTTTAAAATCGTCGCTAAACGCTAAAAGCTTACTTTTAATAGAGATGTAGACTAAGTCTTCTGTTTAGTAACTAATTCTTGGATTTATGTTTATCCATTGTATTTTCTGTTAAGATCTGATGTATACCAGATGTATATTTATACACCTTTGAGAGGAAATCAATGACAACCATTACGAATCATTCATATCTTTTACAGGCCACACATGCAGGGGTTCTGGCCGAGATGAGTCTTCCAGGCCCGAAGCCCAATTTTTTAATATACGCACTAGCCTAGCCTGAAGCCTGATCAAATCAGGCTTTGGCCATTGACTTTGAGCTGGGTCCAGACTCTTTAGCTACTCCTACTTATATTGTTGAAAGGCACATAGGTTTTTCACGGCCTTTAATTGAAATTTCAAAGCCGTAGATAAGTTCATACGTTGATGTTGTTGAAATACCAATGAATCTTGACCTAACACCCTAATACGAGAAAATAAAATAAACGATATTGTTCATTGATATTGTTTGCTGTACAGGTCACATTTGTTTCTTTTTGCTATTTTCTTTTGCAAAAATAAGTTTCATATGATACTAGCTAAACGATGAATTTATGGACGACTTTTGAAACTTTTGGTTATTGCATTTAGCAAAGATGCTGAGAGTGACTACTTAGTTTTTTTTTTGTTTGGGCGTGTTCTCTTTCTATGCAAAACCACTTGGATTCTTCTAGTAAAGAGCATTGACTAGTTAACCTGTTTGCGTGGCAGGTTTGCCTACTGTAATTGGGATAAAGTATGAGTCTCCAGGTAATGATGGGAAACGAATGATAAAGGTGAAGTCTTTCGTCCCTCCTAAATACAAGGATTTAGTTCAATTGGCCGCTCTGTATTGAATCGTGATCCACTGTCTATAAATTGATTGGAAATTTGAATGTGCAACTTAGGCATTCTTTCGCTTGTAACTTCCAGACTTTTGATGAGTTATAGCATATTTTCATGAGGTTGATCTCGAGGAATGTGTCCGTGACAGAATTTTCCTTATTTGGATATAATTGCTCTGTACTTCTTAGCCTAAAGCTGATTATCATTTCTGACGATTAGCTAAATCAATGTAATATGGTCACTTTGTGTCAAGTAGCGGATAACCATTCTTTATGAAATCAACGAGATGTGCTTTCTTTTCTCACAGCCTTTAATTGCAAGGTCCGTGCGTGGTGATTTGATGAGAATGGTCAAGGTCGGGGTAATTTAGAAGTGAACCCCTGTTCAGTGTTTAAGCAACACTTTAGAATTGAGAAACCCATTTAATGGCAGTGAACAAACTTGCAATATATGGAAAGACTCTTTTAACAAAGATTTTACTGCTCTCAAAAGTGGCTCTTAACTTAGGGGTCGTTTGGTTCTACTTCTGTTTTTCTGTTGTAGTTTTCAATTTTTTTGTTTCTGTTTTTCTTTCAAATACAAACAAAAACCTGTTTGGTTGTTAACATTAATATAGCTGTATTTTTATCACTGATAATAATTACATTTTAGATAAAACTTAAAGATATATTACTTTTAGTTAA
>JAOTBA010000005.1:35817934-35831994 GCA_025629845.1 Erythroxylum squamatum
TATGCAAAATCCTAATTTCTCATCAAAATTTTCAGAATTCACAATTCTAGCCCTCATGTGGGTAACGGAATATTACAGCTGGTGTGTGTATGGAAGATGAATCAATCATATCTCACAATTCAGGATATTTTTAAACACAGATAATCTTCAGTTTTATTTTTATTTTTATTTTTTATAATAAATAGTTTTCTCCAATATTATGAATTTGTTTGGATGTTTCTTCTCATTCATGTTTTACTGCACTACAGTTATTGTATTTTTCTAATGTATTTTTTGTATTGCATGTTGTTTCTTTTAAATTTTAAGTCTACTGCACTAGTAGTTAGTTTTATATTTTAAGAACATTTTTTTAGTCTTTTACAACTCTTTTTAAATATTTTTAATATTTTTTTATATCTCCATTATTGAATCATCACCAAACGTGGAGTATGCTACATGCTACATATGTATGCTTATATAATTGGTACGAAATGGAGTACATTTGAGCATTGTCATTCCCCATTTTCTGGTCAGTTGCCATTGTCTCCAAAATCAAATCCATTGCAATTCCCAACTCTTCTTGCTTCCTTGCTATTACTGAATCCATTGCTTCTGACGGGAATTTGGTAGACAGGAATTTGGTACAAAATGCTTATTTGTTTTCATGTTTGTGTCATTTTATTTTTACATAGTTGTTTTTAACATTTCATTTTATATGTCAAATTTAATTTTATGATTTATTGTGACATTATTTTTCATTATGGTGATGGAAAGTTTATAAAGTAAACTGGGCAGTTTTATGCAATTTGTGTTGGTTGTGTTTTTATTTCAGTATTAGTTATTTTAGAAATTGAATGTAATTTTTTTCCTTAAAAACAGATACATTGCTGGAAGAGGGAATAGTAAGGGAAACAAAGAAAAATTTAACAAATGAGCAGAGATGGGCAATATACAACACTTTATTAGAAAAAAGTGTTAATGGAAAGTTAAAAAGAGATACAATCAAAGAGGTTGCAAAGTTGTTTTCAATTCATATAAGAAACAGTCCAAAGGATTTGGAAACGGGCAGAAGATACTCCAAACGGTGAAGTGGTTGATATGTCCTATAAGAAAACAAAAAATTGTCGGCAGAAGAGAGTTCAAGTTGACTTAAATCACGTTCTTCAAATTCCTTTACATCGATGAAAGACTGTAATGTCACTTATCGAATCTTTGAAGGCCAGGGTAACAAGTGTTAGCTACACGTCATTACATAGACGTATAAAGCAAGGTCTTATTCGTCATCATTCAAATGCCATTAAGCCACACTTAAGAGAAGAAAATAAAAAAGCGCGTTTGCAATTTTGTTTATCTATGTTGGATCAAAACAGCTTTCCTTATGAGCTAAATTCGTTGATATGTTTAATGTTGTGCATATTAATGTGCTATATGACTAGGAAGTCAGAAAAATATTATCTACTTCTCACTGAAGAGGAACCTTTGCGCACATGTCGGAGTAAGAATTACATTAAAAAGGTAATGTCTTTTGTTGCTATGGCTCGTCCAAGATTTGACAATGAAGGAAATGAAGTGTTCTCTGGAAAAATAAGAGTGTTTCCATTTGTTACCTCGCAACCAGCTTAAAGAAGAAGTCGAAATAGAGATGTCGAAACAGTAGAGATTAAACCGATGACCTTAGTTACGAGAGAAACAATAAAAACATTTTTGATTGAACAAGTTGTACTGACAATTCAACTTAAGTGGCCTAAAGAGGATTTAAGAAAAACCATATTTATTCAACAAGACAACGCAAGGACACATGTTGATCCAGGTGACAAGGAATTTCAAAAAGCTACTTCACAACATGGTTTTGATATTAGATTAGTGTGTCAACCTCCAAACTCACCAGATTTAAATATTTTGGATCTCGGATTTTTTAGTACCATTCAAGCATTGCAACATAAAGAGTGTCCAAGGACAGTGGAAGAACTTATCCATGCAGTTAAAAAGTCTTTTGATGAATATCCGATGAAAATGATAAACCGTATTTTCTTGACTTTACAATTGTGTATGCAGGAAATTATGAAAGTTGAAGGATCCAACACTTACAAAATCCCTCACAGGAATAAAGATGCATGGGAAATGGAGGATCGCCTTCCTAGACAAATTAGTTCTGATTCTACTATAGTGCAAAATGTAATGAATTTGTTAACATGAGTAATGTTAAGAGATTTCATTTCGCTTTAATTTTTGATTTAATTTAATATATTTTTGTTAATGTTACCTTTAAAAAAAAGAAAAATTAGACACAAATAAAATTGAAACATGAAAGAAAATAAAAATACAAAAATTAAAGCAATACAAAACATAAAAATATGATTAAACTACACCATAATAAACAAATAAAATTAATTAATAGAATAAACTTTATAATGCCCAGTTGTCTACAAATTAAACTTTGATATATAAATTCATCAATTGTGTTCTTAAAATACTCCTAATATCAATAATTTCTATTTTATTTCTTAGAATTAGAAATTAAACTAAATAATGGATTTTATTGAGTTTATTAGAAACATAAATTAAACTAAATAATGGCTGAGTTTATTGATTTTATTGAGTACTGGCTTAATCTGATTAATCTCAGCCACATTCTCAACTTGATTCTATCAAATTCCATAAAAATCTCAGAACTAGTAGATTTTGCTAAGTCTATTTTACATACATAAATAAATTTCTTCATATTAAAATCACTAAGTTAAGTTAAAAATCTAATTGAAGGTGGTGTTCAAAGAATAATTGAAGATGGTGGTATGTTCTTAAAAGATTAAGAGAGCACTGCAATAAACTACATATTTATAAAAATATAGTGCAAAATTTTATTCTCTTAAATCACATATTATAACATCAGGGAGATAATTTTCACTTTCTTATATCTATGTTGTTGCACAATTGATTTTTAATTACTGTAAGAATAAAAATAAATAAAGATGGAAGACCAATAATATTAAGACATAATCAAATTAGAAGACTACTGGAAACAAAATATATCAGCCAAAAAAAAACTAAAACCATTAATCTAGATACTAACAGTGAAATAAAAACCGCCATTTACATTTATTTAGAAAAAATCTGGGAAATAAATTCTCATCATCTCCAATATTGTTTGTTGAATCTTCTTATTTGGATGAAGTTCTCCTTCCTCGTAATAAAATTTGTTGAGATTGAAATCCAAAACCTTCTTCTCAACTCCATTGTCTCCTTCCTTTACTTCCTTTTTTTCTACTTCATCAACCTGTGATAGCTTCTGTACTTTCTTTATTTCTACTTCATCAACCTGTGATAACTTTTGTACTTCCTTTATTTCTACTTCATCAATCTGTGACAATTTCTGTATATTAGAAGGAAGAGCTTCTTTCTCACCCATTTTTAATTCTAATTTTTTTCTCTATGTTGAAGAAGAGTTGCTTATAAATTGTCTGTAGATTATTGCTTGTAGATTATGTGTACAGTTTTTATATTTAAATAAATAAATGAATGTTATTGAGAACTGAAAGATTTTGAAGGATAAAAAAAACATGATGAAATGTATCGAAAAAGTAATTTGCAATAATTAACATGTGAGAGAAATTGCATGTTGAACTGCCTTGAAAATTAATATATGTAATCAGGATGGGAGAGAAATTAAATGGTAATTTTGGAAGTAAAATTATAAACATGCATGAAAAGTCACGAACGACACTTATTTTGAATAATTAAAATCTCTCTAAAATGACTTTCATTTTGGATAGGAGAGAGTATCATTTTTCCAATAGAAAAAGTTCAACTCGAGAATTTCCTGGTAAAGATGTTGAATTCTTCTCATAGAAATATTCGCAAGGATAAAAGTTGCAAGGAATAACTCTAATTTCTTTTTCTTGATTTTTAGATATTAAGATCAGGGCCATTGGTTTTGCCATTATCTTAAGCTAGAAGAAAACAACCGAAGAGTCAAGTGGATTATGTTCCAGTGGATTATAGTCCTTGTACTTATGATCAAGATAAGCTCATGGCAAAAACACTGAATAAGTAAAGGTTGAAAATTGAGATAAATGCATTTCTTCCTAAAAGTAGTCAGGATTTAGGACGAACGACACTTATTTTGAATAATTAAAATTCTTCTAAAACGACTTTCATTTTAGATAAGAGGGAGTATCATTTTTTCAATGAAAAAAGTTCAACTCGAGAATTTCCGGGTAAAGATGTTGAATTCTTCTCATAGAATTATTCGTAAGGACAAAAGTTGCAAGCAATAACTCTAATTTCTTTTTCTTGATTTTTAGATATTAAAATCAGGGCCATTGGTGAGCGAGAAGAAAACAACCGAAGAGTCAAGTGGATTATGTTCCAATGGATTATAGTCCTTGTATTTATGATCAAGATAAGCTCATGGCAAAAACACTGAAGAAGTAAAGGTTGAAAATTGAGATAAATGCATTTCTTCCTAAAAGTAGTCAGGATTTAAAACAAGTTCATAGCTTTCCAAGCACAAGGTCATTTAGTTAATTAATTTTATGATAGAACTAACTTACCCTATATAACCTTTCAAATCCTACGCTCTCAGACAGTTTTGGTCGATAACATCGCTGTTTAAGTGATTCCTTCTCTAGGCTTGTTTCTCAATTCCCACCATCAACAGGAAAACTAAAACTTCCTTACTATGGAAACCAAAGAAAGCTCTGATATTCAACTTCCTCCAGGATTCAGATTCCATCCATCAGACGAGGAGCTTATAGTCCATTACTTGAAGAACAAAATTACTTCACATCCACTTCCAGCCTCTATTATTGCTGAGATTGATCTTTGCAAATACGATCCATGGGAGCTACCAAGTTTGTACACGTATCCCACTTGTAGTTAGCTTTAAGGGTTTTAAATCACCAACCTTTTGTCAATTTCATTCGTTTTACTTAAAGCAATCTCTCTTTCTGTGCTTTGAATAGAGAAAGCTGCATTCGGAGCGGATGAATGGTACTTCTTTACACCAAGGGATAGGAAGTATCCTAATGGAGCCAGACCTAATAGGACAGCTTCTTCAGGTTATTGGAAGGCCACAGGAACAGATAAACCGATATTTTCTTCCACGGGGAAACTGAACATTGGTGTCAAGAAGGCTCTTGTGTTCTACAAAGGACGACCTCCAAGGGGAGTTAAGACAGACTGGATCATGCATGAATACAGATTGCTTGAGCTCGACACCACTTTCTTGAATCCAAAGAAAAAAGAGTCTACGAGGGTACGTAAAAACAATCAAGTTGCACTCATAATTTTCACTTTGATGATTTCTTCAACATGTGATGGACCCCAATTGCATATATTTCATCTTCTTTTGTTGCAGTTGGATGATTGGGTGCTTTGTCGTATTAGGCAAAAGAGTGTTCCTATAAACTTTTGGGAGCATCAAACTAGCCTTAGTTTTGAACGGTCTGCAGGTTACATCCCGAAAGTAAATGAACTACTGCAGACCAATAACAAGAACTCTAACTTCGATATGATAACAAAAGATTGCCCCATGTTACCTCACATCTTTGCCTCTCAAGCTTTTGCTTGCATAAATGGGAATGTTGCAAGTTTTAGTTTCCAGAGTACGGATAAGGATTGGACTTACGAGGAAAATTCAGATGACAAGAGCTTGCAATTTTCAGTTACGCCTTTCAGTTTCCTGGAAAGAACTGACCAGCTTGACGATTGTATCCTACCAATCAATAGGCAACTGGAGGAACATGCGGTGAAGGAGGAAGTTGCAAAATCTATCAGTAATGATGGTACGGATGTGAATTTATGTGGAACGGACCAGTCAGAGGGCAGCTATTTGAGTCCTAATCAATGGAATTCCTTGATGCAATATCAAGAGCTTGACAACTTAAGACTTCACTGAAAGCAATTAGATCAAATTAACGAAAAGGGCATTTAAAATAACTTAGACTGTTGTGCTGATTAACACCAGATAGAAATCCGAGAAAGTCTGACTACGGAAAAAATTACAGAAATCTGTTCGAGACTATCTGGGTTAAACATTCCCTGTATATATGTTGTAAACTACAGGGAGTAGTTGCTAAGGCTTGAGAGCTCTAGGGAAGCTTCCAAGCTTGTGACACCCGTGAATTTGTACATAAAACGCTGTAGATGGTCTCAATGAAATGATTAGGATGGTGTACAAATTGAATCCAGATCCTCTGTCCAATATTATGGTGTCTTATTGTGTCCAATAAATCTCAGCCATTTATTTATGTGAGGCCCACATGGGTCCCGCGTGGGTCCCGCAAAATAAATGGCTGAGATTTCATGAGACAGAATAAGACAGAGTAAAACTGGACAGAAGATCTGGGATGGTACAAATTGCCCTTTGGCAAAAGGAGAAGAAAAGTAGAAACTGATAAAGATCGTGATACATTTTAAAAGTACACACTCGTACAGCTACGTGTGACGACGTGTATACACTGGACTGCTTGTATCTAAAGCCTAAAACAAACTTTCATGGTTACGTACGCAAACTTGTAAGTGTTTTCTTTTTTCTTGCTTATTTACTATCCCCAGTTTTTGGAACTTAATTCCTTAATCTAATCTAACAATGAAGTTCGAAGCATTTACTGATTACAACGCTCTTGCTGTTCGTACTACGCGAATCTTTTTTTTTTTTTTGGATACAATGGACAAAAAAACATCAGCACAATCTAACTAGTGCATCTAGTGGCGGTACAAAGACCGCGCTGATCTTTACGAAGTTGAATCCTGAGAAGATGCGGGGGTGCTTGCAGGATATGCAGGCCTGTTCGTACTAAGCGAATCTTAGTCATTGGCCACAAATACCTATTGATAGGGGCTTTGTCAAGCGTACGACATTCCAAGAGCACCTTAGAAGCAAAGACAATCTAAACCCGTACCAATGGAAAATAGGGAATTCTAATTATTTAAGTAAGCTAGAAAAGTATTTATCGGTACAGGCAAGAGTGACTTATAAGCCAAATTGAAAACGAGTCATCAACTTAATGGGATCTTATAGTGATAATGGTATTTCAGGTCCACATCATATGGCATGTTAACACGCGACAAAAAATTTCTTTGTAATCCCCGAATAACTAAACCAGCACTTAGCTGCATGATAGGAATGCTAAGTTCTTTTTTTTTGTGTGTGTGTGTACTTATGTTTCCGTGAATGTGTTGCACGTAGCAGGAAGATGGTACGTTCATTTTACTGGGCAGTGCACTTACCCGTGTAACATGCGCAAAGAAGGAAAAGCGTGATCCATGCAAACACTGTTTCCACATTAAAACACGACAAAACTTGTCACCGGTGCTACCATGTCAATTTACTCCGCATGGGAAGTTCAACGAAGCCAATCAAAGTAAACATTGACGCTGTAAATCAGACCAATGAAGCATCGACAGCTTGCACACACACCAAGGTTGTGAAATTCAAGTAGAAAATAGTGACATACAGCCTTAGAGGTATAAACAAAACCATTTAATAATCAATAATATGGATCAGATGATAATCAACCATGGTCAAGTGCGAAAGTTGACAGCAAAGATGATGCACATGAAAACACAATGAACAAACTTCACAGGAAGTTCTCAAAATACATTATTACACCTGACACAGGCTAGCCCCACCAGACTCCGGAATAGGTGCAGTAGCGGCTTTTGACGTCTCATTTCCTCAGAACACTACATGCAAGCAAAACATGCTATGTCAGGGGAATTTCAAACGAGTGATCAAAAGAAACTAGAATTTGCCATCCAAATATTGAACAATAAATTATCGCAAAGTCATCAAAAATCAAGATATAAGAGAAACGACTACGCAGAGTATTTTATGATACAAGGAAATCAGCAGTGAAAACTATGCAAAAGTGTTGTTGATTTATTTTCTTTAACCCATCTGCGTGGAAGCACATATATCTAGATTCTTTAGGAAAATTAACTAACTTTGCTGGTATAAGCAATGAATCGAACAGAACCAAAAGCTAACAACACCAAGCACTCTGGAATTCCAATCTCCATATCTCATTGTTATTTGAATGGCAATACCATGATTGCTCAAACAAAACAGACAGGATGTCTGATAACATAAAGCAGTTGTACATGTTGGCAATCTATTGTCCTATGATCCCAATCGTCATTAGTAGAATACTCAATTCTTTTTTATTCTAATCTTCATTCATATTGAAAAGAAGTCAACATATGGTATGTATAACAGTCTAGAATCCAGTGACTTAGTAATCAGAATTTTACGAGATATCATGACATTAAAATATCTCTCTTGTTTTCAGAAAAAGAAAATCCATATTTTATCAGTTTTTAATTTGCACTTTCTCTAACTAACAAGAAAAAGTAACCCTCCACTTTTCAAGAATTACTGATATTTGCATTCATTCTTCATTGTCTGTGAATTACCGATATCAAGACCCAGTAAGCCATTTGATCATCAAATTCTCTAACTATCGCCAGCAAAAACCCTAATTATGGGGGGAAAAAAGTATGTTTTGTACACACATAACTACTGCCAAAAAGATTTATGGGTTTCCTTCTCAAATATCAATCAAAATTAAGACCATTTTATTGCTAGGAAATCAATTTCAAGAATACTTTAATGAAATGACTCGTATAACAATGAATACAGGCAACATGCATATTCTTCAGCTATTTATGATAGTAATGTGAACTTACTTGTACAAATAGGCAGCAATACCCAGAATTATGCACATTAAAACAATATCAATGCAGAAATTTCGACTGGACCTCAACTGCAAAGAAAAAAAGCTTGGTAAGTGCATAAAAGCTAGCTCGCAAATAAGCATCTCAAAGAATAGTGAAAAACTATATTCTGATATTTGTAGAGCTCAACCACCTGATTAACAGTATCTTTAAGTCTAACATTAGTATTCTTAAGGTCCGATGTTGCCTTGTCCACCTGCAAGATGCATGCAAAACACTTATATGACCTCTACTAAAATCACATGGCATTCAAAAACTTGAAGAACATGCTTTTCACCTTAGTGTCAATTTCATCCACCAAAGGAACTTGCCTATCCAACTCCTGCACATATTGAAAACCAATGATTAAAAAATCAAACCGATTTGACCAGTTAAACCATTAAACTTTTAAACGGTTAACTTTTCTGTTCGGTTTTCAACTTTCTGATTTGATTTACTTTAATAACCCTTGTTACTGTAAGTTGATCAGTTTATTAATTAATCAATCGATTTTCGCAAAATTGATCGATTTTTATAAACTAAAATAAAATAATTAATTTTCATTTAATAGTCTACCTTTTTAATTAAACTTTAAATTAAGGACAGTCTTCTTCAATCATATTTCAAATTCTTCAATTTTATTCAATCTTTAAGCGTTTTTATGACGATCTAATATATACGTGTATATGTATGTTTCTATGCAGCATACATTGTAAGCAAGCACATCTAGATATACATGAGAGAGAGTACACGTGGTAGAAAACCTACCTCATTCATGTCATGTGCCATGTTTTTTAGTGTATCTAAACCTTCAGAAATCATTTCCAAACCTTGATCCTGTAAGAAAATTAAAAGTTACAGTATATTAAACAATAGTCAAATATTAAAGAATGAGCAAGCGATTTAGTATCCTCTAAGGTTGTAGAATAAGGCACAAACAAAATCAAAACCTAACATGGGACTTGCCTGCTTCATTCGACGCATTTCATACTCCTGCCTGAATTGGCTTGATTGTTCACTTTCTTGAAAGTATTCATTATCAAATTGACCATCTATGAACCACAAGAAATATGTAAGAAAAATAGTCTGATAAACTGTTAAGAGACTTGGCCCCAATAATGGACCGATCAAAGAGCTCAAATTTCTGGTCAAAATCTTGATGAATTGAACCTGAATCAAATTTGATGTCAGGACGGGAAGCTGAAGCTCCCCAACCTCCAGTCTGTTTTGGTGCTGCTGCAGCCCCATCTGGTATGGCTTGAATCCTGTCTGGCAATGCAAGGACAAGATCATTGCGGGCAGCAAGTTCTTCCGTTGAAAGCCCTTTAACCTGCCAATAGATTGTGTTAATCAAATTGCACTTGGCACAAAGTAGTCAATTTAAAAGGTCTAAAGTAGATAGAAGACAGGGCAAGGAAACAATCCTTTGAAGTTTCATTTGGACAAAAGACAAGCACAAAGAACAAATTTTCATTGCTTTCTTGAACATAGATTTCAAGCAAAATATATAAAAAAATTCAACATAAGGAATGATAATTTAATCTTCTAAGGATTGAAAGGAAAGTGATTCTAATTGGATAGCAAACTATCACAACAGCCCAACTACATTTCTTCCAAAATTAAAAAAATAATTAACTACAAATCACCCCTTTAGCCATCTAAATCAAAGACCTCGTCAAAAAGCCCAGACGCAGAAACAATAAAAATCCATCTAAAAAACCAACTCCAAGCGACTCCTCTAACTTCAGCTGAATGGACAACAAAAATGGCAAAATAATGAACTCAACAAAACTATTCTAAGAAATCGCAAACACACCTTCTTAATTGCCAATCTCTGCAATTTAGGAATCTCCTCTAGCAATTTAGCCTTGGTTCGACGAATCTCCGCGTTCAAAGCCACTGCCGATGCCTTATTTTTCTCCTTCGAAGCAAGCTCCGCTTTCTGTAAATTTCATTACTCAAAAGAAATAACTAAATAAGATCGTTAAAACTAATTCTCCGAATTCGGAAACTTCATTCAACGAAGTCCACAACAACTACTAGTCTGTTGACCATTTTTTCTGCCAAAAACCACACATTTAAACTAAGCAGAAAACAAATCGGGAAAGCGGCCCGCCGGAGAATTAAAACAGATGGAGATCGAGGAGTGACCTGAAGTGCGGTCTCGATATCGGACTCGACGTCCGCGTAGAGGCGAGCGAATGCATCGTCGCCGGAGACATTCTGATCCTTCTGCTTCTCGACGTCGTACTTGTCGTACTTCTGGCAGATCGCGTCGACTCTCGTGAGAATGTCGATCACGCTCATCTTCCGAGCTCTTTCAACGCTTCAAAAAGGACAGATTCGTTGACTCTTCAGAGTCAATTTGACACTCTTTCGCTTTGCTTCTCTAGTTTTCAGAGGCTGTTTGGCTCAGCCAGAAAGAAGTAGCAGGTGTGAAACGCTGCGGATTGAACTTTTCAAGACCAGGAAGGATATGGTAGTAGACTCGTAGCAGTTACAGGTACAGCCTGTATCCACTATTTCTCTTTTCCTTTTATCTCTTCCCAACCGTTACCTAGACAATTTAGATTAAATTTAAAAAATAACTTAAGTTACCTTCCTTTCCGTCTTGCGAAGGTCGCGATCGACTCAGCTTGTCCCCGTCCTCAATGAAAACTTTATCAGGATCCATCCCTTTTATTTAGAGGTCAAGAGACATCATATGGGCATTTGGAAGGGGAATACTTGAATATGATAAACAAAGCAAAACATAATCCAACTTTGACCTAGGTGGATTTATTTATGCTCTAAAGCTTGTTAACGTACAGTGTAACTTTGAAGCATCGTGAAATTAGTTTATTTTAAATATAAATAAAATTTTTGGTATGACTATAATAACTAGATAATTAAATTAAATTATTTATATTTCTTATTAATACAACTTAAGCACCAATTATAGGAAGACATGGATGAGGTGATTTAGCAGATCTTCCGTAACGAGAGAGTTATTCTAGGAGGAGACTTTAATAGACTTATAGGGGTAACCTCAAATATAGATTCATGGACTCATGGGGTTTCGAGCACAGTGAAAGGAATGATAGTGAGATTATTTTGTTGAATTTCTTGATAGCGTTTGAGTTGGTAATAGCCAACTCTTTTTTCAAGAAAAACGAGAAGCATTGGTGACTTTTAATAACAGAACCACAAAAACTCAAATTGACTACTTCCTCATAAGACAGAGAGATCGGCCTAGCTGCAAGGATTGTAAGATGATATATAATGCTTGCTTATCAACTCAGAATAGATTGTTAGTTTTGGATCTTATTATTAAGGACTGGAGGAAGAAGAAAAGTCCTAGGAGGTGTACCAGAGTCAAATTGTAACATCCCGTTTTCATACTAAGGGTTAGAATTCTAGATTTTTGTAAATGAAAAATAGCAATGAGAGATTAGAAAAATGCATTTCATGCTCATGCATAATATTAGCGTATACATACTTGAATATTGATTTTTGCACATTAAAATGATTGTTCATGCATTCATTGACATTTTTCAGGTATAATTGATTTATAAGTGTGATTATATTTGAAATTGTGAAATTATATGTGTTAAAAATTGACTTGGAGAGTATATTTATTGACTTAGAATTTTTGGTAAAAATTTAGAAATTTTCTGAAATTATGAGTATTTTTGGACTAGAAAAATGTCAAGTGGCAGAACAATTAATGAATAGTAGTAGAAATAAGAGTCAAATGACAATGGAAATTTTAATATATGACATTAAGATTTATTGACAAGTGTCATTGAAAATTGGGAGACAATTGGAGTAGGAATTGTAATTGATTGGACTAGATAAATAAGAGACCTAGTTTAAATCCATAGAAATTGGACTAGTTTAAATCCATAGAAATTGGACTTTCAAGATAAACAAAACACATAAGTGTCACTTGCCAAGCCAAGCCTTTAAACTCATGATTCTTTTAATTTGAAAGACCATTAAGTGTTTTGTTCTTGCTCTCTTTTTCTTCTTTGTGGCTTTCTCTTCTTCTTCATGATTTTGATTCACTAAACCCTCATGAACGTTACACCTTGCTTTCATCTATCAATTGCTGCTTCCATCTTGTTGTCTCTTTCATTTGCCACAAGAACAACGTAACCTAATCCACTTTCAAGATGATGATCGTGTGACATGAGAAGTTAGGGGTTCTTAAAGAGTTTGAAGAATTTGAAGCTAAATCAAGTAAGTAGCTTGTTAGTCTTCATGGGTACTGTTAAATGAAACAAATATGGTGGTTAATTGATATTACATGATCATGAGAATAGTGGTCATTATACATGTGCATCGTGGATGAAGAATGAGAATATTGATGTCTTGTTTTTGTGTTTTTGATGACTAATATTTCATGAGTTGTCATAAAGATGAGTTTGAAATAGAAAGATCATTGAAAATGGTGTAGGAAAAAGGTGCAGAAAATATGATGAATGTGTGTATATGAAATGTTCTGTTTTCGGTATTATGATCAAACATAGAGTATGATTTGTTTGTGATTAAAATTGAACTGAAATTGAAGTCGGAATGAAGAGGAAATATTGAGGAAATAAGCTAGAAAAGATAGACTAAGCAAAAGAGATGAGCTAAGATGAAAATGATGATGAAGAGTGCTGAAAAATGTGCAGATGCAGTGTTTTCACTGAACAAGCATATGTATTTTAGTCATATCTTGATCTATAGACATCAAAATGTATGATTTTAAGTTTAGATTAAATTAGAGACATATGGCTACAATTTTCACGAAGAAATCGTATTTGAATTTTGTCTTTAAAAGTCTCAAAATTTGACTTGAAGTTGAATACTGGGTGTAGTTGCAGTTTGAGAACGGTAGGTAGTAATTTGTGTATAACTTGATGAATACCGCACCAAATTGTATGAAATTGTTGTCAATAGAAACTTAAGATATAAAGAAATAATTGTTAGAAGAATGTGTTGCCTAAATCCTTCTTTTTATGTGTCAAAATGGCCATGCAAATTGGTCTGAAGATATATGTTGGAGAGTAGCTGAATGAAGCTTGAATATCGATCATTTGGTAGTGCACGATCATGCACAGAAGGGAATCACTTAGGATAGTGCACGATCGTGCTTGTGCACAATCGTGACAGAGAGGAACCCTCAGAGGAGTCACACGATATCGTGACAGAAGGGAACTGTTATGGATGCGTTCGTTGGTCAGTCCTACAAGCGGAAGGAGCGTTAAAGCCTTGCTGATTTGGAAGTTATTTAGTTAGATTTTATTTCAATAAAAGGCCTTACCGATTTAGAAGTTATCTAGTTAGATTTTATTTCAATAAAAGATCAATTGTGATTTGGCAATTGATATTACGAGATA
>JAOTBA010000005.1:35837584-35856608 GCA_025629845.1 Erythroxylum squamatum
TTCAGCAGCCAAAGTCACACAGAATCATGGATCCAAGCTGCAACATCCAGCCTCAACAGAATCCGGCTGAACCAGAAAATAATCAATTTATAATCTAACTGAATGATTACAACATAGACCTTTTTAAAGAAATTGATATTTCTTTTACAATTATAGATCATTCACTTAAAATTGAATCCATTTTGTACCTTGCATTTGTTTTCCAAATGTATCCGCATTTTTTCATCTAACTTTATCATTTTTTTACGTCTTCAAAATACTTTGATTTTGGTTTTTTATCAACGCTACATAATTCATGATTTGTTTTACATTATCCTTCACAATTCCACCTTACTTGTTGTGATTGAATTGAAATTGAAGTTTTTTAGTTTGAATTTATGAGATTGTTTTTCCTGATAGTGGCCTCAGACTTTATATCATTGGTAGCCATTCTTTTTCATTCATTGTTCGATCTTTGTCTCCATTTTTAATGTACCTCACATTACTCCTATGTCACGAACTATAAAGAAACATAATCATATGTCTAAGACACTCACTTAAGGCAAGGCTAACCCCATCCCTGTTAGACTGAGAAAATTTAAAAAAGATCCACAACTCATCTACCTCTTATACATCATTCTATTTATAAGGATAAGTATTTTGACATCTACTCTCCCAATTTTTTCGATTATGCATCACATGAGTAATATGAAACCCGTGTAATTTCCCTTCTTGTCTAAAATAATTCAAAGCCTGTAGTCTTATATAGTTTTTCCTAATAATTAGAAATTGAACTGGTTTGGCCGATTCAATAGTAAAAATCTTGAACATACCAACTTTTTGGTTTGACTTACTTTAATAACCCTTATTATTAATGTTTTTAAATTTATTAATTAATTAACCAATTTTTGTAAACTAATTGATTTTTATAAACCAGAATAAACTAGTTGATTTTTATTTAACAATCTATTTTTTAATTAAACTTCGATTTCTTTGATGGTAAAGGATAATCTTCTTCTTTAATCATATGTAAAAGTCTTCAAATTTGTTCAATCTTTGCTATATATTGGTTTTATGAAGGTCTAACACAAGTTAAACATTTTAAACCTTAAATCTTTTATCTTATCAGTTTAATTTTGGTCTAGTTTTTAAAACATTGGTTTTTCTTTGATTAAGGGCAGGAATCCTTACTTACAAATACTTGTCATGTCATCCCCAATAAGTGTTCGATTATTTTGTTGTAACCTTTTACTTTGATTAATTTAAGGTGACACATCTATTCTCTAAAATTTAAAGTGTCGACACACATCTCACTAATGATCTTATAGATGATATTTTACGCATTACTGTTCCTGAAAATCCTACTTCTTATAGTTTTCATCCCAACTTTTAACTAAAGTCAAATTTAACTTTAAGTTAGGTATTAGTATAGAATCCATTAGAAAACCCAAAGATTTTCGTGATCTCAATGTTATTCCTGTTGGTGGTAATTTAAGATTTAAAATATATGATGGCTTTTACTCTCATGTTAGGAGAGCACATTCATCTTAGTACCTTCATTATGCATAATATGGTGCATTTCAATTAAACTAAGAAAAAGAAATACAATATCCCTTATGATCTAATACTTAGCCTTATCTTCCAACATTTTCTAATTCTTCCTGATTGAGATGAGATTAATCTAGATTCTTTTTTTTTTAATTTTGCTACCTTAACTGTATGAGTTACTAATTGGTTGATGACTTAGCCACATCAGTGACTATCTTTAGCAACCTTCACTACTATATAAGGCCCTATATGGTATTGGTTCTGATGAGACTTTACTTAGTCACATTGTTGAACTACTTATGGATGATGAGGCTACTAACTTATGATTACATCGTAGGTCTCAACCTGATGCTCTTTAATAGTTATTATCAGCTTACTATATTATGAGGAAAACTTGACTCATTATTTTACACTATCTTGATGACCTTTATCATTTGATTAAGTCTCGCTTTCCTCCTCAACTACCTGATTTTTTATGTTTCAATAAGTGGGAGAGAAATTTAATAATATTAGATTGAGTAGGAGTAACTTTTATATATGTAATAAAATTTGCGTACGTGGTATTTTATACTTGAATAAATTTTTGTTATCTACGTGAGTGAATTTTTCTTTTTCACTTAATAGTAAATATCTCTTTTGCTTTTAATACTGAATTATGTTTTATGCAAGAATTAAGGAGATCTAATCATTATCTTAACATGGACATTTGTTTGTAAGCTTAATTTAATTATTGCTCTCTAATATCATAACTATTTTGTCATTATAAAAAATGAGGAGATTGTTTAACCAAAGAGGTTTCAATTGATGTTTTGATGATAACAAAATATAAGTACTACTAATAAGTTTGTTATCTTTATGAGAAGCTATATAAGAACAAAATGTAGCCATGTATAACTCGAGAACATATTTCATAAAGATTAAAAAGAAAAGTTGAAGTTTGCAACTTTCAAGGTGAAGATGAAGTCAATAACAAAAGAAGATCAAGGTACATCAGAATGATTCTATATTTTGTAATGCTAATTGTAATCTCATTTTGTTATTTTGGTACTATAAAAGGTTCATCATGCATAAACACTTCATCTTAGTTCATTACATGTCTTTTCACTTATCAATTTTTTTTAAAAGAAAGGCTTCTTAATCTTTCAAACACTCGTAGAAACATTTTGAAAGTTTTGTATTAAGCAAGTTAAGTTTAAGCATTTAAAGTTAATAAGATCATACTTTGGAGGGAATGATTGACCAATATAAGTTAGTGGTCGACTAATATAAGTTAAATGTGCAAAAATGGTCATTGTTAACATATTAGTTAACCAACATCCTTTTAGAGGACAAATTGGTAGACCAATATACTTCACTAGTTATCCACTATGCAATGACTAGTGAATATTGTTCATGGAGTACACATTGGTCAACTAATTGACCTAGTTATCGACTAGTGTGCTGAACCTAATCATATAGGTTAGTTTTG
This sequence comes from Erythroxylum squamatum, assembly GCA_025629845.1. NCBI lineage: Eukaryota > Viridiplantae > Streptophyta > Magnoliopsida > Malpighiales > Erythroxylaceae > Erythroxylum > Erythroxylum squamatum. Next base: position 35,840,580 of record JAOTBA010000005.1, read on the forward strand.
GACTCTAAAGGTTATTAGGGATCCTAAAATCTTATAAATATATGTTTTCTTATTGGTTATTGCATCGACAAGTATCTGAGTGTCTTTTACATATCTTTTTAGGCGTTTATTAAGCATTTGGGCATTCATTGTCTTGCAACTGTGTGAGTCAACCCTTTTATTTTTATCAAAGTGATAAAGTAAGATATTTTTAGTTGTAATCTTCAATTGAGATTTTGTACATTATGCTTAGAGATATTCTAAGTTGCATCGAATTTCTTTTTTAATGTTAAGAAATATTGTGAAAGGGTTTCTCTTTAGCGAGAATAGACTGTACAAAGATTGTTCTTCGGCTTAAAATAAAAGTTATAGTAAAATTTCAAAAAGGGTCATAGGCAAAGGTTCTTTACCAAATCACTATAAATTGATTTGTATTTCTTTTCCTTTACACTTTTTACATTATCGCTTAAGTGTCTTGTTGAAATTTATTCTCTTCCAAAAAAAAAAGTGTTGTTGAAATTTATCATTTTTATTATATTTTCATTTTTTTAAAAAATTATCCTCATTAACACATTAAGTAAATATTTTGTTTAAATTTATCAACACCCAATTTATCCCTCACGAGTATTGTTAGAGACTAAAAAAATTAATTTTTAAAAATTTTAATAATTATATAAAAACAAAATAAAAATTCATTTAAAAACTTCTTCACAGAATTTTAAAATAAAAATTAAGAATAAAATAAAACAAGCAGTAAATATTTATTAATTATGCAAAATTTATTTATTTAATATGTGAGGATTCAGCTGAAAATTAATTTCATGGAAATAATGATAAAATTAACTTGGTCAAATAGAAATTTGGTATCTAATTAACGAAAATAAGGAATATGCTTCATAAGAATTAAGAGACTACCTGCAAAAGCCAAATCACCGTCGCAACTCACACGGGGTTAGTCTCCCGTCAAATTCCGTGTCAAATAAAAAGCAAAGCATATATAGTTATTAAATTTCTCGTAATGTTCATTAAAGGGTTAAAAACGTAAAAAAATGTAGAATACTTGATTTCGGTTTCATATGATTTTCAAAGTAATTTTTAAAGCCAAAACGAGCTTCAATCTTTCAAGACCTTTATGAAAAACGTTCACAAACAGGTAGTTAACATCTTTCTACATTTTTTTCTTAAGACATAAACATTCTTAACGAGTAAGAGGATTTGTATGCTTACAAATTACATAAGCAACTGCAAGAAACTTTAACAGGGTGTTTGAAAACCTTCGAATTGAATTCATTAACAAATTGAATTCAATTATATTAATGAGATTGAATTGAATTCAATTTATATTGTTTGAACAATCCTAGCAATATTAGAATTCAATTCAATTACACTGTTTGGAACACAATCAAAATGAATTCAATTATTTCATATAACATTTTTACCCTTGACTAAAAAATAATCTTATTAAATAATAATCATTCACATTTACATAGAACAAGTTATAAACATCAATTTCATTATAAGTGATATCATCAAAAAAAGTTCATTATTAAAATAAAAAGAAAAATTGACTGCAAATGACATTAGGCTAGACCGAGCTATGAAGATAATAGAAAACGATTATAATCTTAAAAATGCATGAACAAGTAGTAGTTCTTTTGCGTTGACAATTACAAGGCACTATCAGCTTTTGAAATTTCACTCCAAATTACATAATATCATAACAAGTTTAACATGTTCTCCTGTGATAAAGAGACATAAGATCGTTACATCAAAAAATTAAATAAAAAACATTCAAACTTGCAGGTGTTGTTTGTTCCGTTTCTTGGTAAGAGGGGCTGCTTGAGGTGAAGAGATATATGGTAAGATTAGATGGGTATAATTAGAAGGATATTTTCAACGTTTAAAAGAAGAATTGAAGTCCCAAAATGAATTTGATTCTGATACTTTTTCAGGTGAATTCGATTTATAAAGGATGATGGGGTTCAATGTATGAATTGAACCCATCCCTTTTTTCTGTTTCCAAGCACTTGAATTAAATTAAATTCATACCATTCCAAACACCATGTAACTTTTGTATATAATTTTCATATCAGGTTTTTTCATTACAAGCTTAATATAGATCTGTCCCAACTCAAGGGGTATGGTTGAGTGGCAGGAACTCATCCATCCTTAACCAAAGGTTAGGGGTTCGATCTTTGACTTTGGATATGGAGCAGCCTTAAATCCTTGGATCAGCTGTCCCACCTTGTGATTTATTTTTCTACGAACCTTAGCCCATTGATTTAAATCATTTGTTAAGTTATTTTATTACCTTGAATTAAATTATGTAACTTGATCGGGAAATTATAGAAAACAAAATGTTCGTAACAATATAACCAACCAAATCAATTATCAATTGTTTTATCAATGGGCAGACTAGCATTTCTGCAAAACCAAGCACACAAAACCCACCTCCAAGCAATCCCTCTTCCTCTCTAACTCACTCTCTCTCTCTTCAAAACGCTGCATTTTCTTCCCAACAGACGCCAATTTGTTACCGGAGGTACGTTTCCGATCGGTCATCTATTGCTTCGGTAATATTTTTTTACTGCAACACAGGGTTACGTCTGTGTTTTGTGTATTATTCATGCGATTCTCTTGTTGATTTTGATCTTCATCCGTCGTTGATCGTTATTTGATTGATCAATTTCATGCTTTTAGTCTTGATCGTTCGTTTTGATTGTTCCTGCATTATAGTTTGTTTTACCGTTTGTTTCGCCGTTTTGACTTCTGTTTTCTCACGAATGGTACATTGATCGTTATATGTCATAGCATAGTTTTTTTGTTTATTTTTGAACATTTTGTTTTATTTTTCGTGTTAGTGTTGTTCTTTTCTTCCTGGTCAAATCCCTTATTTTGTGTATAATTAATTTTTGTTTCTTTTTTCTTGTAAGAAGTCTCCATCAATGGCATTTTATTTGTGATGTTGGCTTCAAACATGTTTATCGGAGAATTAAAGAAAACTCTAGGTGTTATTTTGCGTTTTCACTTTGCTCTAATGTATCTGTCTGTTGGGCGTGCGGGGTTGTTTTGGTATTGTCCTTAGATCATAGGATTATTTTAGATTGCTTGAGTATCAACTAGGTTTAGTTTAAAGAAGGTTTGATAATTCTCTCTAAGAGCCCTAATATTTTGTAGCTTCTCTTAACGTGTCCAAATATCATAGGGAAATCATTACCATATGTTCTAAACTGCAAATGGTGTTGCAGGCACTGTTGGGTCAAGTGAGCAATTGAAGACCAGATTTGAAATTAGATCCTATGCCTTCTCAGGATAGAGTAGTTTAATCTACTGCTACTTTGGAGTTATATAAATGTCCCTGGGGAGAGGGAAGTTCATGGCACTAAAGACTATAATTCTACAATCAAGAATTATATATAGCTTCTTCCTTTGAGGCTTCCTTTGCTATGTTGTCGTCCCATTTATGGACTTGAGGCTGTTGACTATAGAATCCATTGCTCAGTTGTTCCATTAGCTATTACGGGCGAAAACCTATTAGGAACCTCTTGTTTATGAGCATTTTCTGGTTATGAGTTATTCATAGAACACAGGGTGTGCGAATAGGTAAAAGTGAGGTTCCTGATGCTTATGTAAGTTATTCAATGCCTGATTCATTCAGTTTGATATAGTTCATCAGCAGGGACAAGAAGGTTGTGCATGACATCACTTTACTATGTTTGATGTAGTTCATCAGCATGCATAATCAAGACCATGCTAGTTGTTGTCCTTGGCCAGATCAGGGGCAATTGGATTTTCTGCTGGAGACTGAGTTCTTGTTAGATTTTCTCTCTTCCACTGGCAATTTCTTTTGTATCTTGATTAAAGAGTGCTTATGACAGTTGCACAGTGAGAGTCACATTTTCTTTATAAGCATCTTCTCCTGACATCTTACAAATCGGTCTTCCTTGAGGTTGTATCTGAAGCTTCTGTTCTCTCCAGGAACCCTTATACTTATCTAGGGTAAACATATGACCGTTCTATGCCTAATCTAATGTAAATGCTTTAAGATTTTTCTTCCAAATGTGAGCTGGATTCCTGGTAATCTTGGAACTTGCAATTGTTAAAAGGATTTAATGCGCTAAATGCCCATCTTAGTTCTTACATCTGTTACTTAACAGTTTGTTGAGATATCTTGATATCAGGAACTTGTATGTTGATGTACAATATCAAGGTTTTGTCAAGTTTATATCTCTTTTTGAGTCCAATATTATGAAAATGGATACCTTTAGGGGAATTGTTTCCTTTACTCTTTCACATTGATGGTCACATATATATTGTTGTTTGTATTCTTTATCATTTTACTTGTCTTCAGAAGTGAAGCTGTTCAATTACATGAAATGTGGGCCAGGAAGCTATAGTTCCTGACTACTATTTAATTTTGAGAATATTGTGTCTGGTCCATTATAATCTTTTGGGATTTCATGGTGCAGTACGGTTTAGGAGGATATAGCTTCCTTATTGTGATGGCAGGAGACGTAAATATGATATATCCATGGTTGATGTTTAGCCGCTGAATTTGTCACCTTGCATATGAAGTTGATCGAGTTTCCAAATCTCATGCATTGAATCACTTGGTCTTCATAGGTGACCTTGCATATCAGGTTCCTGCATTCCTTTATGATGAATGCTGATATAGAACAATTGCTTCCTAAGCTCTATGATGACAGTATGTTTGCCTAGTTTGGAAGAAAAAGTGTAAAATTGAAAGGGGAAATTTCCAGTCATGGTCCAAAGTAGTTTAACCTTGATTAATGAGAGAAATGAAAGATCTTCATGTATACTGCCTGCTTGGTACTACTAGTAATATTTCCTAAATTCTAGAAGGAAAAAAAAGCATAAGCAAGGAAGAAAGTGGGAGAAGAATCAAACAAAAGATGAGAGAAAGAAGAATCAAGCAAAAAGCACAATAATTCTCCAGAAAATAAGAATTAGGATTCTTTATCCCTCTCCAACACTATCTTTATACTCCTCATTTATTATGTATTGAGAAAAAGTATACTAAGAATATTACTCCCATGGAAGTGGTTTCATGTTTCATATTTTTTGATATTTCTATCCCTTTCTTCTGTTTTAAGTGAGTGCTTTATCTTATGGGGATTCCCAGCCCATAATACACCCTATAAAGAATTCCACTCTCCCTTCTCTGGTGTGGGAACAAAAGTATTTTATTTATTCTTAGGTACATAAATAGCCATAAAGGATTACAATAATCTTCTTTTAGCCGTTTGAATGAGCTTTTATGATCCACACCCAGGTAATCTTCTTCAATTTGATGATCCAGCTTCTTATTCTCATTCTTAAACTGAAACCGTGAAGAGTTGTACACACGAGTTTTTAATATCATATAATGCTTCACTCTTTGTCTTCTTTGTTTCTTTGCTCCAGAGTGTGAAGGATGGCCTCCACCTCCACTGTATGGTGGAGGAGCTACTTATAGATGACGAATTTTGAATCACTGAACTAAGATCAGTTGAGGTGATGGTGAGAAAGGAGACATTATTATGACTTTTGTCATACTGTATCTAAGAAAAGAGCTAGTGGTGTAGAAGCATACTCAGATAAGTAGTCGAAGGAAAAGTCTGCAGCATAAATAGAACATTTGTAGTTCTAATGTAGGAAAATATGATTGTCATAAGTTTTGATTGGTAAATAGTTGAAATCTTGTTATAAAACTATTCTTTTCATGGATATGCTAAAGCATCTTCTTTCATAGTAGCATCGTATGAGGCTTAATGTTTGTCGCACATTGAATGTCTAAAAGTTTGCAATTGTTGAAATGAAGTTTAAGTTAGAGAAAGAATGGTTACAAAACCTATTGCAACCACTTCCTCAACCTAAAGATGTCCTTTCTTTTTCTATTGGTCCATTTTTTTGTTTGAAGTTTGTGATCACAAACTTGACACTTAAGACAGAAATTCCCTGACGCTGAAAGTAATTCTATACCAAATTAGTTAAAAGTTAAATCTGATCAAGAATTGTTGACAGGCATATGAATCATAGAGGCAAGGAGATAATAAGATTGTTTCTATGTTTCTTGCATGTTTTTCTGCTTCTTGCTAGACTTTCTGTTGAGTTAATAATTCTCCTTAATCCGTTAAATAACCATGTCAACACATTGAAGTATGTTTATGCATACTTGTGTAATTTTATTGTTCCTTGTCTGTCCTGCAGGTTGTGGTTTTAATTCCAGAACACAACCTATATTGGCCGAAAAGTGATATGGTTATGGAGCATGGACGTTTCTTAAACCTGCCTCAAAATTTTGAAAATGAACAAGATCAGCACTGGAATCATGCACATATGGAACAACTTTACACCAATATGGGTACAGCAACTTAACATGATTTGTTATGCACTTATTATTCATCAGTCTATGATCTGTTTACTTGCAAGGTTGGGTTCACTATAATTTAGTAAGAAGGGTGTAAGGATAGGCAGTTATGCTTTTCAAATCTTGATTTATCATTATTTTGGTCTTGGGCAACTTGAAAATAAAAATGCACTTTAGTTCTTTTAAGTTCCCTAAGACCCATTTAAGTCCAAATTTATATCAAGAGAGCTGAGCTCTTGGAATTGAAGAACTAAAGTTGTGAAACAACAAAGCCAAACGGTTATGAACACTAAAACCATGCTTTGATTGAGGAGAAAGGATGGGGGAAAAAGTGAAGGGAACAGATGGTGGAATATAACCCTGTTCCATTGTTTGACAATGGTGGTAAAAAGAGATCTGGATTAACTTTTTTGTGAGTCCCACCATAAGCATGTACAGATTGGGAAGAAATTTCAATATTAAGTCCTTAATGATTCAAATTTTGAAACCATATCGCCATTTGTAGTATACTTCTCATCTATTTGAAATGTAGGAAGTAAAGCTGTAAAATTTTCTTCTAATAGATGACCATCATTGTTCACCTATCAATTGCACTCGGTCCAAACAATGACATATTTTTTATTTTGCTGCTTTCTTTCACCAACTTTTTTTTCTGTAAGATTTCTCTCCCCACAAATATTATTTCCTATCATAGTTGACATTTGCTACAGTGCCGTAATGCTTATGGCCTGGTTCTTTATGTTACTCATCAGATTATATGTGTTAAAATTACCTTTGTGGACTAACTTTAGTTTTCGTGGACTTCGACTGCAGCCAGGACTGTTCCTGTAGAGAATGCCTCTTTCTGTTATCCTGTTGAAAATATGTCCGTTAATGGAGTTCATTTTACTCCTCATTGGAGTTCTGCACCAACGATGAATGGCTATTTCTCCTCTAGTCATGGTGTTGAAGTATCATATCATCAGCCAGATCTTTCTGTCCCTCCTCAGGACCCTTTTCTGCATTCATCATCTGCTGGGAACTTTTGTACATTCCCAGAAAATTATTCACACCTTGCATCTTCTTCTAACTATCACAGACAGACTTTCCATCATGTTGAGGATGGTTTTGTTGATCTCACAATGGGAAATGGAAGAGGTCCTCACAAGAGAAAAAGTCCTGGAATCCCTTCGTCTTCTGAGAGAAGCAGTACAAGTAGATACAATGATGCTGGAAGTTCTTCTGAACTCCCTCTTTCTCTGGAGTTGCGGCAGGAGAAATCAAATTTAGATCCTCAACGTATGCCTATGGAACAATTAACCATGAACTCTAGCTATCGAGGCAATCTCTCACTTCAGGCTGAGGGCTCTACCAGAAATGTACGAAGCAAGCCTGCACTTGATATGGAATATAGCTTAGCTACTAATTTACCAGGTATTCATTCTAATGGTTCTCTTTCCACAACCCACCCTGTTGACCGTCCTACATCATTGGACTTTCAAGGGCAGTGTTCAAGTGCCTCGACACATGAATGGAACCATGCCAGAATGTCTCCACCTCGTGGAAGGATTATAAATTCAGGTTAGTTACTGAGATATAATTTTACCTCTACAAATAGAAATTCTTATTTCTAAGGCTTTCTTGCTTGTGGGATGCAGATGTAGGTGATTTTGGTCATGACACAAACTACTTCCCTGTAGGAAATAGCATGTGTAATCCACCTTTAGAAGTGAGAGGCTATCAATGTGATATCTATTCAAGAAGAAATTCTGCTTCTCTAAGTCCTCATGTTGACTCCAGACATTCTGAGAGGAGTATCCAGAGCGGCCACTCGCTAAGATCTAGCCCAAGTTTCCGGGTTTCCTCAGGTAGTATACGCCTGGGACACATTGTCCCTTCTGATGATAACTTGGAGTTGGTGGCTGAGAGTTACTCTTTTAGGCAGCAAAGGCAGTTATTCACTCCAGCATGGCAAAGTGGTGACAGGAATGGGAGATCGAGAGTTTCAAATGAGAGATATCGATCATTGCCCATTGAGGCAGCTCTTCATGATCGATTTTCTTCAGAGGTACTCAGTATTTACAAATAATTTCAGTTACTTAATGTCTAGATTGGAATGTGTTGAGACCCGATTTAATCAAGGGTGGGCAGATCAGTAATTAGGAGCGTGTGTAGGGGTGTGAGGAGAGATTTGTTGCTGAGTTTGTTAGTTAGTTAGAGGGGAATAAAAGGGGTAGAGTGGGACAGATGAGGGGGTATCCCAGAATTGGTATAGTCACCGTGTGGTGAGGAGGTTGCTAAGCCCTCGAAGCTTGGCTATAGTGGAGGTTGCTAGCCCTCGAAGTCTAGCATATCAATATACCGATTGCATTCAGTTTTCTTTATATTTCCTTCTTCTCTGTTTTGCGTTTTGTTCATTGCTTGAGTTTTTGGTGTTTCTTGTTGCGGATTGCTGGAATAGTGCCTGTTAGGATTTTGGTCCCTAACAGAATGCAGCTCTCCGGAGGGGCTTTAAGAAGAATATCACTCTTCTAGCTACATGTTTAGTAAGATGCAGATTCATACATTTGTTTAGATGAGCAATTTCTGTATTTATGTGCATGTGATCATTAATGTTCACTGAGGCATGCTGTTACAGACCATGTTCTTGTTGGACAGGGTTTAATGATTGTGGAACACCCTCAACTTTATCGCTCCAGAAATATGTTTGATCAGCATAGGGACATGAGGCTAGACATAGACAACATGAGCTATGAGGTTGTCTTTGATCTTTTCATTTCTCTTTGTACACACCATTTGTGTCACACCATGATATTAACTTTCTGGCTGGCCTGAACAGGAATTACTGGCACTGGGTGAAAGGATTGGCCATGTGAACACTGGCTTATCGGAAGAGTCAATATCTAAATGCTTGATAGTGACACTACAGAACTGTTCAGATCACAAAGAAGGAATATGTGTGATCTGTCTGGTATGATTTTTTATATATTAAAACATATTGTTAGAGAGTATCGCATTGGACTAGAAGTTCAAAATGGTTGACTCGTTATAGTCCTTAAGCCTTTATCGCATATTCCCCATAAAGGATTGTTGCTGCAAATTGCAGGAAGAGTATCAGAGCATGGATGATATAGGGGGCTTGAGATCTTGTGGTCATGAATACCATGTAAGCTGCATCAAGAAATGGCTATCCATGAAGAACTCATGCCCAATCTGCAAGACTTCCGCTTTGGAGGATAACCTCGAGGATGGATGACTCATCTTTCTTAATGATAAAATGGTTAATATCTTTTTTTTTTTCCAGATTTAGTGTCCATATGATTTAAGGCATTTGCTCAAAAGGATGGTTGTATTCTAGGCAGATGTATATAAATTATTAGTCAATTACTATCCATTAATTTCAGGCTCCCGTCTCATTTTTGTGGAGATTTATTACTACTATGAGTATCTTGACAATTTAATTCCTCAACTAGTTTCCAATCAAACACTACGAGTCGTTGGAGGCTTTAATTTGGTCTATAACAGATTGCCACATTGGGACAGCTCATTAATTCGCACATTAGCAATCTTCAACAAGTACTTTCCCAACTTCTGGGGAGCTTGGACAATGACATCTTCAAACTCGTATCTTAGTTGCTTGTCCAAAATTGTCTGCTGAAATTATGTTCTATAAACCGTTACGATGTACATACTAAACAACCTGATCTTCTCTTCTATAGATGTGGAGTTCCCAACCATCTGGAGCCCCATTGCTGTTTGTCTACTCTCCTCAACACACACAAGACCTTATTGCAAGTGGTCCTCGAGTTCCTGATCTTGTCCGTGTGTTCCCTTATCCAATCATCTCCTAAAAGCAAACCTAGTTCACTATCCTCAAACTTGTGCACTACATAGTTCCCATTATTCATCATGAAAACTCAGGAGACAGGACATTGAAGAGTCTCCATAGGTTCTGGACTTTCATCCCCAAATTATTCCCCAAAATCTCCATGGATTTATCTCTTTTTTTTTCCCAATGTTTTTGACCTATTCATATACATGTAAGCTTTAAACTTACTGTTAGAATCATACCTCTAGACGACAAACACAAAAAATCTAAGTCCACAATGAAACTTTGTAACCAATAATTGGTGAGTATCAGTGAATATTATATCTACAAAATAAATATCTTATTTAATAGTAACGATTACTGATAACTACTAAACAATAATCATATAATCAACAATTGGTTCATAACAAAAATATCTTAATTTCTAGTCAATATTACGGCCCACGTCTTTAATAGTCCAAATTGACCAGTTTCGAAGTCTCACCGACCAAGAAGTAACTTAGCATGTTCGCATGAATTGATAGCTGACGAGTTTTATAGTGCCAACAACAACATAGTGAGTCAGACTTTATCAATATGAGAAATGTTAGGTGATGCTAATTAATTCCCCAAAATAAAAAGCCTTCCTCACATATATTATAAGTAGGATAGTGAGCTTTCATCAAAGTCTTCTCTTTCTTGAGATATTTATCCATATACATTAATCAATGGATACGTATCTATGACTAATTAGTAGACCAAAGTAGAGTAATCCTCTTTTATTAAAGTTTGTTACAATTCGTGTGAGGACTTTAGTCTATCATCTTTTGGTTTTGAAGAGGGATTGCCAACTACGAGGTTTCCTTCAACTTCGTAAACACAACAAATAATTAACTAGGATATATCTGAATTATGAGTTAAATATTTATAATTTAAAACAAAGAGTGGTGGCTCAGATTTAATCCAAACTTTTTTTTAATTAACCGATCTCACCTGAATGGTTAATCGATATAAAATCTAAAAATGACATCGTTTTGAAGTTTGATTGAATCAAATTTAGAGTATGGTACATCTAAATTTAAGCTGAGAATAACTCAAAATCTAGTTATTTAATTTTTTATTAATTTGAGCTAAATTAGAGTGGGTTTAATTTATCAACCTTAATTAAGAATAAAATATAAAATTTTCTCTTATAAGTTTTCAAATAAAAAACTTTTTTATAATTTTAAATTATCAATAGAACACTTCTAATATTAAAATTAATCTTTTTTAAGTTTTTATTAATCATTTTAATATAATTTGTTATTGAAATAAGGTAAGAATAATCATAGATACTTTATCAAGTATTTAACAATGAGTCATATAACATTCAGCAAAAATAAAAAATATTTTAGTATTTTTAATGTCAATAGATATTTTAAAATAATTTTAAAAAATAAAAATATTTGTAACCATAACTAAAAGGACTAGTTTTTTAAAATTGAATAAGTTTAAACGTAAATAAGTCATTCAACATAATAAAGCTTGATAATTGAAAAAAAATGGCCCAAAATTGATAGTTCTTCCTAATTTATTACTTTATGATGAACTCTTCTCTTCACGGACATAAACTTTGTTATCACTATCAGAATCGTCATCCTTTCAACATTTACAATTTGTATCTATGTAATCCATAGCTGAGATTGGTATATGACACTTCTCTATAAGCAAATGGAGCTTGACACAAGGTCATATTACTAGCTTGAAATAAGATTGTTATTACTACTGACATTTTGAGTTCTAGCTTGAAATGAGATTGTTTGATTATGTACATTGGTTCGTCATCTTCTTCTTAAAAAATAGAGATTTCATCATTAGTAGATTCATAGTAAGGTAGTGTGAACGGTATCTCCTCAGCTTCACTAGATTGTTCTTAAAAAAGAAATTCAATATCCTTGTCATCTCTTATGAACGCCGAACTTTAATAGACTCTAGGATTTTCGTATCTTTTTGAACTTTTTAGGGTATCTTTCGCATAATCATGACTTGGTGGTCCACAAGAGTATGACCTTTTTAGGATCTTGTTATCCTTTTCTTCCTTCTTCCGATGAAAAGGTGAACTCTTAACAGTTTTCTTCTCAGAGTATTTCTCCTTTGTATTACGAATGTAGCGAAGAAAGGCCTAGCTAATTCTTATCCCAGCAATTAAAATTTGTGTATACTGAATGAGATAATATTTAGCACTAGCGCATAAATCAATTTGGTCCGATTTGCAGTACTGAAAGACAAAAGAGTTACCAAATTTGTGTCTGCCGTCTCTTTTCTTTGCTTATTTATCCGAAACATGCTAGGGATGCGTCATTCTAAACCAGCAAAGCGCGTTTTAACTTTGTCCTAAAGTAGCCCCACATATGCAGGCAACACAAAGGACAAAACAAAAGGCAATGAAAATGGAAAACAACTCCTGTAAGAGTCAAACCAACCCTTGGTGGGTTTATCCTCGTAGACCCCAACATATTGGCACCACATTATTGGATATAGCCGCCAACAGCCACACGCACGCACACACAAAGCCATGAACAGAACCATCGGATCAAAAGTTGTGGAGTTAAAAGGAATCCATAGCTTACGACCACATCCTCAGTTGTCCAAGTTCCTCCACTTTGCGCTGTTTTCGACTTTTCTTTCACTTATTCCTTCCAATCTCTCTTATCTTTCACCACCACCACCACCACCTTGACTACTACTATTACTGAATCTTGTCTTATTGCTTTTCACAAGCCTCTCTCCCTCATATGGCTGATTTCTGTTCTTTCATAGAACTCATGGATAGTCTTTGGTTTCACAGAGACATTTTGTCCTCAGAGCCGTCGGCTAAGCCTGTTTTTGAAATACCACCCTCTATTATCGTCACAGAATCTATGATATACCCTTCATCAACTGATTTCTCTTTACTAACTCCCCCAGATGATGAAATTTCACTGGCTACTTCATCGCCTCCTGAATATGAGACAACATCGTCATCGGCCTCTTCTCCACTCTCTCTACTGGTAATAAAAACCATAACTTCCTTATATACATATGTTGTTTTCTTGCTTCTTCTTTTCTGAGTATTTTTTATGATATTTTCCTTATTGTTTTCAAGGATGAGGCCGATAAAATAGGAGATAAAGACGAAGTGGAACAGCGAGAAAGGCCAACAAGATTCAACCTTATCACTGGCAGAGCTCGTTTTCATTCTTCTTCACCATCAGCTGGGAAACGTTCCAAGAGAACTAGATGCGGAGCATGTACATTGGGGAGGCTGCAGAAATCTATGAGCTGCAGGAGTTTGGAAGATCTAGAGCTAGAAGAAGTTAAAGGGTTCATGGATCTTGGTTTTGTATTCAACAAAGAAAACTTAAGTCCAAGAATGATCACTTTACTCCCTGGTTTGCAAAGACTAGGATTGTGCAGGAAACCTATAAACAACTCGTCACCAATTGACCGTGGATCAGTAGCTGAATGGGACGATAAACTTAGAGAAGAAGAAGCAGAAGCTGAACAAGAGAGAGTTGTTATTAGGCCATATTTGTCAGAGGCTTGGCTAATAAAGAGACCTGATTCACCGCTGTTAAAACTAAGACTGGCCAGAGTGTCAGCACCTTCTGATATGAAAAAACACATAAGATTCTGGGCTAAAACTGTTGCCTCTGTCATTCATCAAGAATCTTGAGCATGTTTCTTCACAATTTCTATCGCAGGAGCTTATCTAGCAGCACTGAGCATCTGCTCTCCCAATTAATGAAATTGTTGATAGAGGGATATGAACCACTCAAATGTTGAAATGGGTGTCTAGTCTTTAATCAATCTGCGCTCCACCGACAGCTGCATTTGTAAAAAAAAGGAGCTTGTCAAGCGGTCTAGTTATATATATATGTATATAAAGGGAGAAATAAAATAAGTGGTTTGGATCCCATTTTGTATTACTGATTTAGCTTTTGTACAGTAAAAGGTACATGGACAATCTAGCTTTGTATAGTTCAATAGCAGTAGAAGCATATCAATGTTAGTCTCAATCATTAGGTCTTTACTCCAATAGTATTCTGTAGTTACGTAGGAGTCAGGATTGAGAAGGAAGTTGCTAAACATTTTTTAAGTTCCATTGTGAAAAAGAGCTCAAGGTTTCATTCTTTATGAGAATTCAAATGTTATTGTAACTATTAGAGCAGATAAGGAATAATTCCATCACTTCGTTAACAAAAAGGGTGATTTATGATCTCTCCCTTTCTGAAGGTTAAAAGGGGTCCTACAGCATGCAAGTTGACTGGAAAACGATGAAAACATGGCTTTAAGCATAACCAAGAGGCAATACCTTCTGCGGTATGGGCAGGAACGTGGTTTTGTGATTACAAGGTCACGTGACTGCAGGTACAATAATAATAAACTGCCCAGGTTTAGTACATCCTGTGCAGTCATTTCTTATGTTGTTTTACTCTCTCACCTGGTATTCATTATACATGTACACTTGTGGTAAGTAATACTGACTTTTGATCCTGCAGGTCACATGTTTGCTTTAGAATTTCCTGCAGGTGACCAAGAAGTAGAAATAGTGCTTGAAATGGTTAGATATTAAAAAGGGGTTGACTTGACTTCAGTTAAAATTGTACATATCCAGAAGAGATCTAAAGTAAATATGCTTTTGACATAAAAGTGCCTTTGCAAATATGTTCTATCAACTATTCATTTAGCATATGCCAAAGGTCTTCAAAGCTATAAACATTGATAAATTGCAAAAGTAGTTGTAATATTCTATACATTGAAAGTCGATAATGATGTTATAGTTTGTTTCTTTTAACATCACATAACTATACTTGATTCAAATCTAAATAATTGTATTGATCAATACAAAAGTTTATGATCTACTCTTATTTTAAAAAAGCTTCATTAGCATTAAGGGAATGGCTCGATGATTGAGAGCGGAGCTTGACTTTGGCTAGGTCCCAGGTTTGATTCCATACTAGCCCCTTTTGTAAGAGCTTGGGACAACCAGGGTTTTACTATAGATGAAGAACTAGTTGGGCCTTCAATGATGTGGTGCGCCAATTGGATCGTCAGAGAGGTGTGTCCGCTTAGTCCACTTACAAGTTTTCTCGAATAAAAAAAAATTACGATGGGCCATGAGCAGCTTACTTTCTTCGTTAGCGTACTCTGCGTAATTCATTTATTTTTCCTTATACCAACAATATGCTTTTACATGCTTGAACCTCTTGTGATGGTGATATTAAATGCCACTATCGTATCCTTCCTTTTTGTTCACTTTACTCAAAACATCTACCTTTACTTTGACCACCACTTCTTTTTTTATGAAATGCTCTTCTTCTACGTCCTTTGCTGCCTTACTAACTTCTTTGAGGTCGATGCCTCCCCTTTCGTTTGAAACATCTTCTCTTCCTATTTTTCTTTTCTCATAAGTTTACAAAGAACCTCAATTCATTAAATGAAAATCTTGTCATGTGAAGAGCTACAACATGATTAATCTTAGAAGTAAATAAAATTCGAATTTAAAAGAAATTTAAATCAATTTTAAATTTAGAAGAATTAGGCGGATAACCTATTGGCAATACTAATAATAATTACATTTGACTTCATAAATAAATAACAATAAAGAAGTGTAATAAAAAATGAACAGCACTTAAATTAAAAATTGGGATATAAATTAAAAAGATTGATTTAATTCTATCTTTTACCACAATTAGATGCCGGGGAAAGCAAATTAAGTTAGGGATGATAACGGCCGAGCGCAACTCTGCCTTATCTAATTTTAAAAAATTAAAAAAACTAAAATAACGTTGTTTTTGTTATAAAAACCGAAACTAAAACTTAAGAATATTTGGGAGAGGAGAAGTCTTCTTATAAAAAATGGTATCCCTTA
>JAOTBA010000005.1:35856708-35869918 GCA_025629845.1 Erythroxylum squamatum
TGTAATTGAAATTATGATGAGATCATAATTATGAGATTCAATTTACACTTATGTATTATTCCTAAATGTTCCTAGTTATAGTTTCATCAAGACGGGATATTGTTGAAACGGTAAAACTAGCACATATTATGTTTCTTTCTTATGAAGAAAGTAATTGATTTTATAAACTAAAGTATAGAGATACTTAAACTAATGTATGGGTGATTATTAGAGAATAAGTCACTGAATTGACCCGATTATGAGAATTTCTAATGGAATATTACTTATGTGTCTGTGGATTATCTAATAATGATGGTTATATAATTGATCCTTAGACTTAAGATTATCAAGGTATCTCGCGTGAGAATTACTGTATTTTTATGCTACTTATGAATCGCCATAGGATAATTCAGTTAGTAGTACTTGGATGCAATATGAACCATACAAAGATAGTTGAGTAAGTCAATAAAGGATTCATTACTCTAAAGTAATTAGAGAGAATATTCTACTGTTCTTGATTAGTTATGATTTATAGAGTTCTCTAGTCAAAGTGAATTGATATTTGAAAGGTGTTTTCAAATTTCAATTATAAATCAATTATTAATTAGATAGAACGAACATAATTGGAAGAAAAAAGCAGACACTGTATCCATACTCTATCCAATTGGAATATTAGATGATGAAATGATTAAATTATACACCTTAACTATGTATGACACAGGTTAAGTCAATCACTTTGACATTCCTGATATTTAGGTAATCATGATATATTGCTAGACGTCAATCTTGATTTATGATTATGAATTATTTAATTAGCGAATTAAAGATAAATAAAAGAAGTTTTAATTTATCTAATTCTAATTATGAATTAGAATCGTAATTTGTAGTCATTGCCAATTTATTAGAAACCTAATGGGTCATACATTAAAGAGCAATTTGTGAAAGAAAAATCAATTTAATTAAGTTGGACTTAATTATAAAGTTTGAGAAACATTGGATTAAAATTAAATTAATTAGAATTAGAATTTGATTCTAATTATAATTAAAGAGATTTAATTTTAATGAAAGACTGTCATGATTTTTCTATTTAAAGGGAAGAGCTTTTTAGAAGCTAGCACTTTTTGTCTTCTTCCTCTCAAAGCAGTTTGAAAATTGCTCTATGGATACCATCAGAAGCTGGACAATTGGACAACTGGTGATTGATCAATCAAAAAAGGTTTCATAGATTTTTCTTCGGAAAGTGAAAAGGTACAATTTCTAAATTGATTTTCATTTTATTTAAGTTTAATCAATTATCGAGATCCGCTCGGAATTCGTAAAAAAAATTATTTTCTGTTGCGCCCGTGATTCGATCACAGTTAGATACAAAGACTCATGTATTGCAATACCACAATCTATTTACAGATACGCTGATGACAAGCTTCAAAAATAAAGCAATGCTTCAAAATATGTTTATTACTCGGAAGGATGCTCATAACACAGTGTTCCAATGCAAAACAAAAGGAGGAAAATGCGAAATACCCTGAAATCCTATTGATTCCAACTTTGAAAAGTGAAAATATAACGATTCTTTTATGTTTGGTGTAAAGCAAAAAACTTCTACTTGTCTGTAATGTCACAACTCATAATTCTTAGTTCCCATCCCCTATCTTCTCTCTCTTTATAAATGTAAACACACACACATATACACACACACACATATTTCTCTATTACGCTCTATCTATCGCTTGGAGTTCTTTGTTCCTCTTCCCATAAGAAAATATAACAACTTTTTGTAACCTCAGTCAGAGTATATATATGTATGAATATATCCCTTGCTTTATAGAGGTATGATTTGGTTCTTTTTTGCTCATGTCTCTGATATCTTATTTGTTCTAAACATGCATGATAATGATAAACATAACAAAGAAAGCCACGTTCATCAATAGTTCAAAAATTTATATGATTGTTCACTTGAAAAACTGTCTTGTTCTGTAAAATGGCAGGACTTCTGAATATCCAGATAATGTTATACATGGAGGTGAACATTAAACATTCAAGAAAACTATTGTTCTTTTTTTCTTTGGTAATTTTTCAAGCTCAAACCCAAACAAACGTTTGTGCAACACTACCATCCCAAATGATGGTAGGTATGTTTTTTTACAGAAGTTGTTTGCATTTAGCTCTATATCAAAGTGGAGAAAACAAAAACCTAAGGGGTGTGGTTGAGTGGAAGGGACTCATCTATCCTTAACCAAAGGTCAGGGGTTCGATCCTTGGCTTTGGGTATGGAGCAGCATTAAATCCTTAGGCTAACTGTTCCACCCTGTGAGGTGCCTACAAACCAACGAGGGGATTATTCACTGGGTCCGCCAAAGGTATACAAACCAACGAGGAGATTAGTCACTGGGTCCGCCGGTGGATACCCTGGTCTAGACCAAAAAAAAGTGGAGAAAACAAAGACCTAGTAGGTGTTAGTTTTTTATAAGGGACTTTGTCCCATATTGAAAGTAAGTGAGGGAGGGGGAGGCTCAACAAGGATAAATAAACCCCCTCCCCCTTCCATTTAGAATCATCCAAAAAGAAAAACAAATATTAACTCTTAGTTACTCATCCTTTGGTGAGTAAGGAAAATACTAAGAGTAGTAAGGTTTTTGTGAGTAATTTTGAGGTGTATTGGGGTAAGGGTTTGAGAGTGTGTGTAAACACTAGTGAGTTGAGTGTTGAGTGTAAAATCCTGTAAGTGTTGTTTTTCTCCCTAATAAAAAGGGTGTGCAATAGCCTTGGAGACGTAGGCACAATTTGGCCTAACTCCGTTATCAAATTTTGTGTTATTTTACTGGCATTCTAGTTGTGTGAAAATAGTTGAATTTCCTAACGGTAGGTAGCCATGTGGTTCCACTTTAAAAGGGTTCTTGATCACCAAGTTCACATATGCCTATCTCTATATGCATTATGAAAAAAACAGAAACTAATTGACCAATTTGTTCAAAAGTTAATGTTCAAACACATTAGCCTGATCATAGGATCGAATAAGCATACAGAGAATCAACATCCAAAAGAGGAAAGAAAATTAGAAAACCAAAACAAAGAAAATATCCAGCTAACTAGGAGATCTAAGAACAAACACTAACATTTTTATAAACCAATTTGTGGTCTTTTAATTTGTGGAAAAAAACTAAAGATATTTAAATTTTGGCTTCGTTTGGTAGACAATCAATCAGCTATTTTTTTAGTTGATTGGTGGTCTTCAGCTATTTGACTCTTCAAACAGATTCAAAATCTATTTGGAGAGTAGTAGATCTGATGGCTAATTTAAGATAAATAGTTAAAAATGAAAACGCTTCTATATAGTAGCATTTTCAACAATCAGCCAAAATTTTAACTATCAATTGTACCCTTTAATTAAGGTTCCTAGATACATGAAAAAGTGTTTGTTCTTATAATTGTTTTATGCAGCTATAGGTTATAAATCAAATATTGACCTTAAACGAAAATGAAAATAGAAATTCATAGATGATTAAACAGTACAAGTGAACATGACTACTCTAAAATCTAAATTCTTATAAGAATATTCAACAAAATACTAAGATATATAATATTCATACCCTTATATTTTTTAAGTTATTTTACACATAAATAGCTACTACTAAATAACTAATTTTACTAAATATCTCTAACAAACAACTAATACAATCTACTGGTCAAACAGGGCCTTTATAATACTAAATCCATAATTTATACAAATAAAAATAATAAGTACATTTTAATATTATATTTTTTGACAAAAATAATTATAAAAAGTTAAATTTTACTTAATTTTATAATATTAATCTACATTTTAAAAATAATAATAAAATATTTTAGTCATATAATTGTCATACAAAATAATTATGTTATGTATGAAATTTATAATTTAATAAATTAAAAATAAAAATTTAATTAACCCTAAAACTATTCTCCTTATCAACAATAAATCATCTTTTTTTACTTAATCTCCATTTTCCCCTCAAATGTTCTTTTCTCGAATGTTATGTACTATTTTTTTTATGATACTAATTTTCAATTTAATATTTTTAATTAACAACAAATGTTAAATAATAACTAACATTATATTATAAATTAAAAGTTTAATTATTTTAATACTATTTTTTAAAGTTGAGATTAATATTATAAAATTGAATAAAATTTTAATTTTTTGATTAATTTGTTAAATACTTACCGTAATAAACATTTTGATGTTTAAACATCAGTAATTTTTTATTAAACATAATTCAATTTTCATTTTGATGGAACATGTTCAATAACTTGATAGCGGTTGGTGGAATTGAACAAAATGAAGTATATAGGGCGCAGAAACGAAATGGTAGAAAAATAGAGGACCAACACACAATTATGATGAACCTGCTGTTTTTAATATACTAGCTCCTTTACTTTCTGGAATCTTTCATTCTCTGCGGGGTTATTTTCTTGCCGCTGCGCATGGCCGACGATTTCGAGTTTCCCGATCAGTCACCGCCGTCGTTTCAGGGAACGGTAGGGCCTCATCCTAATTTTCTTTTTTGAATTGTTGATTTCTTCAGATTTAATTTGAGATCTCTGTTAACACTGACACATGCATGCATGTATATATGTTTTAACTTCTGACTAAGAGGAGATCAATTCGTTTTTTTTTTTTGTGATCTTGTGGTTTTGGATCTTGGATAATGATAGTTGAGCTTTCTATTTCTCACAGTTCTTTCTATGGTTTGTATGTTGTGTTTGGATTGCATGCTGGGAAAATGCGTTTTTTGATCCAATGGGTAGCTTCCCTGTTTTATGCCTGAAAATGTGATGCACGCAAAATTGAGTCTTTGGTTGATTTATTGACGCGTGATTGATTGTGACTTTGTGGTGGTTTCCATATTGTCGATTGGTTAACTCTGAGTTTGACCAAATCGTGTGCGATCAACTATGTTTTAGTCCAATTTAAGAAAATCATGGTGATCAAAAGATCATTATCATGTTATGTTGAAGAATTGGAGCTTCATTGGTTTAAGTAAATAAACAAAGGTTGAATCTTGACTTGGAAACCATGTCGAAGTTCCCTATCTATATCTTCTTGAGGCTTTCCTTCATCCTATAGCAAAGTCTGACCCTTAGATCGGATCAACGGTTGAGATCTTTTTCGTCAAAGGGTCTTGAAGATTACAGATATTCACAATTCTATCCAGTTCCAAGTTTTGTACCAAGCTTCCCTTCTTAATAAGTAAGAAAGAACTTGACTTGTTCAAGTCAGTCTAGTCAACTCTCCTCACTCTGTCGAGTCAGTAATCCATTCCCTTCGAATCTAAGGCTTAATGATGGATCTAGGCGCTTTCCATAGGCGAAGACTGATATCACCTGGCCCTGGGCGGACCCTACTTAACCTTTTGTCCAGTGGTTAGCTTCAAGTTTGATTTTGATCTTTTGATTCTGATTGACCCGCTTCTTTAAAGTTGTGAGCTTCTTTTTGTCTTTGTACAGAGGTCATTTGTTCCAACTTTTTTCCAAATTGTTTGTTGTTTTCAGAAATTAACTCATTCACACTCATGCGAGTTGATTTGCTTGTAGTCGTCGTGCTCTTCTTTTCTTGCTTGTTAGTATTGTAAGGAAGAGGATTTTGAGAGTGTCAGGATTTACCATCAACCTAGCTTGTAATGGTTCATGGTCTTGTTAGTTTCTTTCTGCAATTTGTTTTTTGGCTTAATTGTGTGTTCTAACTGAATACCGATGCATGTTTTGATGATTAGGGAAATGTTATTAACGATGTTCCGGCAAAAGGGTTAAACCCAGGATTGATAGTGCTGCTGGTTGTGGGGGGTTTGGTATTGACATTCCTTGTTGGAAATTATGTACTTTACCTATATGCACAGAAGACTCTACCTCCAAGAAAAAAGAAGCCCGTCTCCAAGAAGAAGATGAAGAGAGAGAGGCTGAAGCAAGGTGTTTCTGCACCAGGAGAATAAGAATATAGAAGTTAGAACTTGCTTTGTGTTGCAGTCTTAAATGTCAAGTTTTCTGTCATGCATCTTCCTATCCTTTAATGTCGAGAGAACTGTCTTTGCTATTTCACATTTTGGCTTCATAGTTAGGAATTTAAACTCATTTTTTTAATGTTAAATCTTACATTTTGGTAGAACTTCAGATAAAGGTGTATTTTGTCGAACGGTCAATGGTTATCTCGTACATGTTTAGTTGGCAGGTCGATTTTAGAAGTACAAAATAACCTAACCTACTCATCCTATCTGCATTGTCAACTCGTTGAATCTGGATTTTGTCAACTATGTTTATCATGGGGTCAGAATCAGTTAATTCCTTGTGGATTTTGTTTACTATATTTCTTTATTCGATTGTTCAAGAAGTGGGATTTTGCTTCTCCTTATAATTCCTCCATATGAAAAGAGTGTGCTAGTGTTTATTCTAATCAACAAAACTATAAAAGATTCAAGCATATTAAACTCTAGGGACGTACACATTGGCCTATTCGCAAAGCAGCTTCTTGAGGTTTAACATTCTTCATTAACCCTTATTTTGAGGAGCAATTTAGTTTGATATAAGACAGCAATCTTAGAATCATTCCGCATCCAATCTCAATTAGGGTTATTGTGTTTTGAACAAACACATGAATAGGATTGTCAAAACATGATCTTAATCTAAACATCAACTCCTCAATTCCAAAGTACAAGACGTCCGGACTATGTATACAATGTACTACACAAACATAGTTCAGCCAACGCTACATCTTTAGTTGATTTTACCAGTAAATAAAACTGCAGTAACGGGAATCAAATGCAGTGCCTAATTACAAGATGTCCGGACCATGTATACAATGTACTATACAAACATAGATCAGCCAACGCTACATCTTTAGTTTATTTTACCAGTAAATAAAACTGCAGTAATGGGAATCAATTGCAGTGCAGATCACGAAAGCAAAGATTCACAAAATCTACGAAAAAGAACATAACAATAGACATAGGTATAGATAGGATGCAACGTTCACATGGGATTCATTCAAGCCCCACGACCCATTGTCTGCTCGCCGGGTGGGATCATAACCAAGACTGGCCGAGCATTGAACCCAGGATGAGGCACCTTTCGACGAATCTCGCGACCTTCCTGGCAAAGGGCACATGGGTGGCAGAAAACATGAGTTGCAAAGTCGCATGTTGACTCACACTGCTCACGTGGGAACTCATCTTCCACACAGCTTCCACAGCAACCACATGACCTATTAAGTGCCTCACAGCTGCCCTGTTTCATATCAAAACCATGGATATTAATGCACAAAATGCTCATCCAGAACCTACTCATAGGTAATAAATGCATAAGAGTAAAAATCCAGCTCAAGTTCATCCTAAATAAACATCCAGCTCAAGTTCTTCCCAAGTAATAGATCATATTCCATCTTCCATAAAGGCAAGTGGACCATATTCCATAGAGGCAAGTTCACTGAAGAAAAACAACAAATTTTGAAGCCAAATTATAATTCAAAGCTCAAGATAGAAACAATTTGGAAGTACCTTTAGACCATGCTGACTTTGGATAAAATGAAGGAAATCATACAAACTCGGAGAATGGTTCGGATCATTGTATAAAGATGCAAATGCTTTTATGCAAAACATGATGTAAGAAGAAAAGCAAGCATAATTGGCACTAAAACACACCAATACCATTCGCAATAATTAGTAAATCTTGGAACAGCGACAACTCACAAATACATCTATTAGAAGGGTGGACCTAAAATCATGACCACATAGCATATCGAAATGAATTATAGACATTTTTATATATCCATCAAAAGTCCAATGTCAAGTGACAAAGAAGAACTACAGAAGCATTAGGAATCTAAAACAACGTCCAAATTGCAGGTTTATGGAGGGAAAAAGTAAGGAAATAACTTGCCTCTAGGTTAAACTTCCTGCGAAGTGCAGTGCGGCTAGGATACGTATACCATGGTGCAAGGCAATTCGAACCAAAAAGAAAATGACCAATCAGGTATAGACCTGTGTAGGGCAAGCAATGATTTGTGAAGGTTCCAGGGCGTGATCCAAGCCTCTCAATATTGCTTCCATACAGCACACAAGGGGCAACGCTTCCCAGAAGACCTGTGAAAACGTTAACAAATTCATACCGACTTTTAAAACCAATCTGACACATTAGATAGTATCAAGATCAGGATGATAGCACGTGAAATACTACAAAAAAAAAACCCTTATACTTACAAATCTCCCTCGCTTAAATCATTCTGTTCCCTAATGATGACATCAAGTTTGGCTATTATAAAGAAAAACTGGGGACAAGATCATAACTCAATACAGCATGTGGAAGATTTAGTTTAAGTCAACGATCCAACCTCAGAGAAATGTTAGAAAATAAGCAAAGATATTAAACCGACAATTGAGATTAAGACCATCACAAGAGACCTACCCTGCAAAGCATTCACCTTTTCAAGTTATTAAACATGCCAAATCTGAAAAGATGAAATACCCCATTTATGATGCCAAATTCGATCATCAAATGCAAAATCAATGATGCCAAACGGAAAACAAAAATTCTACCAATGAAGGGTCGATCTAAAAAGAGATTGAAACCAATCACCAACAGAGAACGAAACCCTTAAATTAAAGTTGCATATCACCTCCATCTACCCTTGATGAAATCTTCCTCATAACCCAAAGATCATCATATTAAAACTCATCCAAATTACACAAAACCAAAAACCCAAAAGACAAGAATCCAAAATCACTTACAAACTTCAACATCACTGCTGCAAAATTCATCGTTACGACCCAAACAAGCGAAGAAGCTCGTGTCCCACTGAGCACGCGCCACGGGCTCTCCGACCACACTTCCATGAGCAAGCGGTAGCCCATCAGCAGTCCACTTACACGCCGGAGAACCTCCAGATCGCGGCGATTTCTCATCGGAGACTTTCGCCGGTTTCTCGTCTCTCTCCTGAAGGTCTTTGTTCAATAAAGGACTCATTTCCTCCTCATGACCGTTCTTGCCGTTAAACGCATCGTTTCGGTTGCTTCCAGCCATTTCAACAGAGACAAAAAGAGATTGGAACAGAGAGAGAAAGCTGAGAGACAGTGATTTGAATTGAATCGTACGTTGTGAAGTAAACGACTGATTTTCCCTCTTCCTCTCCTTAAAAACTTCGATGAAATTACCAAAGAACGTGTCCACCACGCTTTGTTTATCGTCAACTTCAACTTTTTTTAGTCATTTGGTTTTGCCATTAATTAACATAATAATACAAATTTCCTTAAATTGTTAAAAACACTAAAAATATTATATAATTATTTTGATAGAATTGTTATTAATATCAAATATAACATATTAGAAAAAGGTTTGATATTTTTTATAAAATTTTATAGACGACAACAACACTCGTCATGAATTCCACTTATACGTAAAATCTGAGAAGGTTCATTAGTATACTGCTTTACCTTTAAGTATGTGTTTCTAAAATAAAATTTTATAAAATGATGATAAAATGTTTTCTAAAAAAATTTATGATTTAAATTTTTAGTTACGATTTACTAAATCACAAAAATATTGGCCACATTACTAAAGTTTTATATTTTTGATATTTGATAATATTAGAAAGTGCAAATTTTAATTTAGATAGGAGCTAGTAGAAATTGGAAGAGTTTATTTGATTCAATGGACTGGGCTATTTTTAGAGTGAGCATTGAACAATTGATAAAATTGTGAGTTCAAGTCTTCTTTTTATAAACTCGCAACAAATGCGGGATATAATTGACAATCATCTCCGATTTTCGCAAACTTTTTGGTATGATTTAATTTAATAATTTTTGTTGTTAAAAATTATCGATTTATTGAATAATTAGTCAATTTTTATAAATCAATAGATTTTTATAAATTAAAATAAATAAATAAATAGGTTTTTAACAATTTATTTTTAATTAAACTTTAAATTCTTCTATTGATAAAAATAATCTTTTTCAATTGTATTTTAAAATTTTTTAATTTTATTTAATTATTAACTAATTTTATGACAATCTAATATTAATTGAACCTTTTAAACCATATACCTCTTTTTTAGCTGGGTGGGATCAACAAACCAAATTGGTTGGGTCGGCTATACAAGGCTTAGGCCCAGGTCCACACGTCCACAGCCCATTCGTATGTGTTAGTCTCCCATGCAAACGTAAAGGCCTACGTAAAGACCTAAACCTAGCATCTATTCTATATATAAGGTACTATTTCTCCATGAGAGAGGTACGACATTACAACCCTAGTTTTCTCTACTCTCAGCCACTAAAACTCTCTCAAAAGACTAACTTGAGATTCGGAGGGGCCTGCCGGCAATCAACCCCCGGCGTGCCTTATTTGTTTTGCAGGTATTCAACAGCCGAAGTCATACAGAATCATAGATCCAAACTGCAACGTCCAACCTCAACAGAATCCGGCTGAACCACAAATCATTATTCACTCCATCAACCAGAGCAGCGTAACTAATAGAGAGTATTTTTCGTTATGAAAAAATATTCTTAAGGGAAAAAATTTTGAACTGTAAAGAGAACTTAATATTTATTAAAAGAGAAAAGTTAATATAATTATTATATTGCTTTTATCAAACAGATAATCATTTAATAAAAAGGAAAGGACTAAAAGAAAAGAGGACATTGGCTTTTATTCATAAATTAAAATAATTAAGAAAATTATTTAAATGCCTTGTCATGTTTTATTTTTATTTTTATAAATATCATAATTATAATTATAACTATTATTTTCCTTTAAAAAGTTATAGATATTTATTTGTTTATTATTATTAAGTTTATGTAACATTTAAATTTAATTAGAAAGTCATAAAAATATTATTTATTGTTGTATAATATGTTATTACCTTTTTAATATTTTTAACTTTATTTCTAGCAAGCTTATAATATTAATTATTAAATGAGACTAAAATAAGCTTAAAGATTAATATTTTAAACAGGTAAGAAATATAACCTTTTATTTTTAATTTTCAATATGCTTGTTTCTAAAAATTGTCTCAATCACATTTATCAAATTTTGGTGACATTAATTAAGGCTAGGGGTTATAGTCCATGTAGTCATCAACTTTAACATCTCTAATTCAAAACCAAATGTGAAACTTTGATTTTATTCCGCTCCTTCGTGACTTTTTTTGCCTTCAATTACATCTGAAAATGACTTGTAAACTTTTTCTCCCCTCTTCAAAAGAATAAAACAAAAGTACGCAGTCTATTATCGTTAGCCTTTTCTGAAAGGTAACTATCTCGATTTTATATAACATCTAAATATATGTGTGTGTGTGTGTGTGTGTGTGTGTGTGTGTGTGTGTGTGTGTGTGTGTGTGTAGTACTGTAGATCATCACAACAATAATTTTTTTCTTTTTTTCCTATTTTATTTAGGTATGATTAAAAAATTCAACTGGTACGATCGATTCAAACACAAAAATCTTGAACCATCTAATTTTTTTGTTTATTTTTTAATTTTCTGGTTTGATTTACTTTAATAACTCTTATTGTTAAAAATTGATCAATTTATTAATTAATTAGTTAATTAATAAATTTTTATAAACTAAAATAAATAAATTAATTTCTATTTAACTATCTTTTTTAGTTAAATTTCAAATTATTCGATAGGTAAAGACAATGGCCCGGTTTGGCAATTAGCGGATTGCATTAGCTGTTAAATGATTTTATTAGCGATTAGCTGACAGTGAATTATATCAACTGATTTGACTAGCTGATAATATCAGCTGTTTATTAAAAATGTTTGATAAAATTAGTTGTTTATGTATAAAATAACTTATAAGGGCATGAATTAAAAAAAATCTTATTTCATTATGATTGATAGGGAAAAGGGATGTAAAATAAGTTAATATATATGCATATGTATATGTTCAAGAAGTGAAAATATCAAGATATATTTAATTTTTAATATACTATTATTTAAAATGTACATGTACAAAATATTATAGCGAAGAAAATACTATTCTTGCTGGTTAATATATGTTATGAATGTTGTAAAATTAGTTTGTTATTTAAAATATCAATCTAATTTAAATAAACTTACGTTTAACTTATTTTAATTTTAGTTTATATTTATTAAAAAATATACGTTTAAAGTTGATTCAAATTCGTTATAAATTTATAGTTTATTTTTTAATGTTAGTGTCCAAATTTAGTGAAGCTGTGGATATTTATCTTTATTTTCATATTAATATCTGCTTATTCTTACATAAATAAATAAATAAATATTGAGTTATTTTTAATATATGAGTTTCATTTTTTACTAATAATATTTCTGTTTTAAAATAAACTCTATTATTGTCTTGCTTTTTCTAATAGAAAAAAAAAGCTTGAGAAGAGGAATAAAATAATTTAATATTCAAATTACTTTTCAAAATAACTTTGCAATGTACTTAAATTAAAGAGAAATAGAATATTTGAAAGTTGAAGTTAGAAAAAATTGGAGTGGTATTTCAAGACTTCTCAGTATGGAACAAATTTAATAGGGCAAAATTAGTTTCCTACAGTTGGGAAAAAATTGCAAATTTTCATAAAGAAACATACAGGACAAGAGGTTCCATAAACCGTAGGTAGGGTAAACTTTGGTTGGGTACTATTATTGGCGTGAATAAAGCAGAAGCATGGAGAAGGGAAAGGCAGGCGGCATCACCATCATTATCCTTTAACAAAATATCAGCAAAAGGGGCATAATTGTATTTTCAAATATTAAATTGTGGCTGATAGAACAAATGCTGGTGGATGGTAGCTTTTTCATTTTCAGCTGATCAGTCAATTACCAAACAACTTCAATAACGTTTTGACTTGTCAAACAGCTAAATGTAATCAATCAACCAAAAAAAAGGTTGAACAACTGCTAACTAAACGAAGTCAATCTCTTACAATCATATTTTAAATTTATTTAATTTTTAACTAATTTTTCAACGATCTAGTGTAATTAAAGTTTTCAAATATTAAACCCATGGTTGCAAATTCCGTACCATACTGGATGGTACCAATCGGTACATTCCGTATCGGCCGAAAAAGGTACCGATACGGGTGTTGTTGGTACCGGAGAAAAATTTCGATCGATATTGGCTATTTTCGGTCGGTACCGACTGGTACCAGCAATATCGGATAATTCCGGACGGTTTCTAAAAAATAAAAAGGCTAGGGACCAATTTGCAAATTAAAATTTTTCTAACCCAAAAAGAACCCC
>JAOTBA010000005.1:35890128-35901790 GCA_025629845.1 Erythroxylum squamatum
ACCCCGTTGGGCCACGGGCGTATAGCAACCGCATGTGAGTGAGAGAAGAGGTCGGGATCAGTTCGCGTCTGCATTAGGGTCTACTAAGATTGTATTTTCTGAATTTTTGTACACAAATTGTAAAGTCAACGAACTGTAATCATGTGTATTTATGAAAAGGGCCCCCGTGGTCATTGTATTCACCGGTGATTACGTATGTTAATGATTTTCCGCATAGTGTATGTTTGTGTTTTAAAAAAAATAATACTGAGTTTTGACTGAGTGATGTAGCAATCCACCCTCGCGGGGCACGGACTCGGATATCACCATCGATGTCGGGTTCGGGTCACGCGGGAGTGGTGTGTTACATTCATACAAATCACCATTTAAGAAAGCAGTTTTCACGTCCATTTGCTGGAGCTCTAAATCAAAATGAGCAACTAAAGCCATCACAATCCAAATCAGAATGAGCAACAAGAGGATAGAAGAGAGGACAGAAGGACGCTAGAGAGGACAAACCAAAACCTGAGAGAGGAGAGAAGGACCTTAATATTCTCAGTTAATGCAATTTAAAGTAGCCACACAGTCTAGAATTGTTCACAAATCCAAGTTTGAACCTCCGCCATTGCAGTTCCGAGAGACAACCTAAATCTCAACGGCCATTGGATCACGAAGAAACCCATCTCAATAGCGACTACAACTCTGATAGAGAAATTGCATTTTACATTAAAAACAATCACCTTTACTTACCCAAAAATGGAGGCAACGAGACATGCGAAAAGAAGACGGTGAAGAGAGTGTAAAGGCAAGGAGAGTTTTTTTTTTAATTTCGAAAGTTTAGGTATATAACTGACTGGTTTGGCCAGTTTATTAATAAATTGGTCGATTCTTAGATAAACTGGTCGATTTTTATATACACAGGTTATTAAACAAAATCAAACCAAACAACTAGCTAGTTTAAACTATTTTCGTTCGAATCAACTAAATCTGTTCGGTTTTTAAAACATTGCTTGGAATAAACTTGAAATAGACAAAGATAAGGAGGTGATGAGTTTACTTATTCTCTAAACTAAAAGAATAAGTAAATCATTATATTATATATTACGTATATTTTCTTCAAGTAAATAAGAGAATAACCTATTACCAATAACAGAAGAATGAAATGGTCATTTCAATTGACGAAATATATACCTTTTAGTGATACTCTAACCTTGTAGCAAATTTGTGTACAAATTATTACGATGATAAAAAATAGAAGCAGAGGTTTTATCCTTGATATTATAATGACTACAGTGGTGAGAAGCTTGGATATGCCAAAGCTTGGACATGTCAAAACGCCTATTTAATAATTTTAATAATTAATTTTAAATAAGTAAAATTTATTATATTGTGTGATAATTATGTGACATTATAAATCACAATAATATTTAAATATTACAAGTTTTAATGATTAAAAAATTCAACCGATTCGATCGATTTAATAGTAAATTTTTTTAATATAACTTTTCAATTTGATTTTTAAATTTTTGGCTTAATTTATTTTAATAAATCTTATAGTTAAAAACCAATCGGTTAATTTTTGTAAAGTAATAAGTTTTTAAAACTAAGATAAATTAATTAACTTCAAATTATTCAATAAATAAGAACAATCTCTCTAACCATATTTCAAATTCTTAAATTTTATTCAATAGTCTAATACCGGTTGAACTTTTTAAACTGTAAACTTCTTATCTTACCGGTTTAATCATTATTCGAACATTGATGACATTATATTTTCATTTCAAATTTTTTTAATGTAAAGTTTAAAATTTAATTTATTATCGAAAACAAAATTTTAAGATTATTTTTGTCCTTTTCATCTTTGTAATATTATATTATATATGTGTATCAAAATGATTTAATAACAAAATATTTATAAAAAGCTAAATACTATTTCTTTTATAAAAAGGAAAATGCAATCGTACCCCTCATAACCAACTTCATTATTTAGTGTCCAAAAGAGGAGACGAAACTCTGGGTCACAAGTACAAACCGATCAATTTGCCCATTCTGATGCTATTATCTTCGGAGTGATGGACAAAGAGAACGAGTAGGACGTGCTCTTCAGCCGACATGATGGGTCATGTCTGCGCCGCCGTCAGTACGAGGAAGGTTAGCCCGGAGAAATGCCGACAAGAGTCTACGGCGTACATATCTGTTGGAGTTAGCCGCAGAAGGAGGACCGGGATCGTGTCCGGGATTTGTTCCCGTCGGTGGATAGTCGTCGACGGCGGCTTCTGTTGTCTTCTCGTTTCCTACGACGTTGATGAATAGTGAATCTTAATTCGGTTAGGAGTTATGTTTCACCGGAGAGAGTCAACTTCGTACATGATATAACCATAACTGCAAGAGTAGTAATCTTTGGTGCAGAGCGAATATAAACAACTGAAGAAACGTCACTATAGCAGAGGTTGGATCGAGTGCAAGTGAAAGTTTAACGTCGATGCTTGTAAAGTTTTTTTTTTGTTTCAAATTTTCAAGTTTTTAAATTTCTCGATTAAGTAATTTTTTAGATTTTTCAATTTACTAAATAAGCTCATAAAATTTTCAAAGTCAGATAATAAACCTTTAAAATCTTAACAATTTTTGTTTAAAACTAAGCTTGACAATTTGACTTAGCCCAACGTAACCCAACCCGATCCAGCTCAAATTCAACAACTCCAGCTTGACCAGCTTGAAACCCAACATATAGAAACAAAACGGCGTCGTTTTGATTAAACAATACCTTCTTCTTCTTTTTGTAACACCCCATATTCGATAATGAAATCGAAATATCTAGTGTTACCACTTTTTTAAATGCCTAAAACTTCGAATTATAAAATTTTCTAATTAAAATCTCATGATTCTAGCAAATACTATTAGCTTTATAAAAAATTTTGACAAAATTTCCTCTATATTTACCTAAAACCACCTATAAGAAATTTCAATAAACTTCTCTTTCATTTTACTTAATTATCCATTTTTATGTCAAACTTCTTGACAAAATAATTTGTCTATCATCTAATATATTTCAACTCACCTAAACTAAATTTCATATATAATTCACAATATAATTCTATAAGATCCTTCATTTCTTTATATGTATATGTCATAACCAAAAAAAAAATCTATAATACATCCACCTCAAATTCTTTTGGATTTCTCCACGTGACTCTAGAGAACCATAGCTTTCTTCTACTTTTCTTCAAAACCTACGTGCAGAAAGAAAACCACGCGCTAAGATATGTGCTTAGGGTGTTCAAACAATTTCATTTCTCATCCAATTCAATTCATTCAACAATAACATACATAACATATAATATTTTGCAAATATAAATATCCTTATACATTTCTAAGCATAAATAGGCATCAAAATTATGAACTTCAAACATGTATCTCTTATCTTACTGTATATCGCATTACATAATGCTTAACAAATTGTACAATTTAATTTTACAATCAATTACTACTTTCATTTGATGTTCTTTAATCATTAGTTATGCATTTATATATTTTGCTGTCATTACTCCAAGTAAAATTCAACGGAATTGCATCATTGAGCCGGATAAGTGGGATTTTCAAAATACGGGACCGAGTTCTCGAAACCATATAGTCCTTTTGCATAAATCAGGACTAAGCTCTCGAAGCCATGCAATTCATAACACATATCAACTATCTTACACCGAAACCGAGTTTTTGGAGCCATACAGTCTGGTAATAAATATCATAACGCAGTACTGCTAACTCCCTAATTGGCACGTCAACCTTTCACATTCCTCCAATTCCTATTACTAAGGGCAAATCTAATTAAATTCCATTGAATAGCATATTCTCATAATAGCCAATTCAAGCTATTTCATATTCGGCCAAAATAAATGTCAATCCTTAATGTCATTTTTTTCATCATTGGTTTTAATTTAGTTCATAGAACATTCAAGATATATTCATCTCACCAATTAGTCAAAATAACATGTATATTACATTTCTAAAATCAAACATAATGTATGTCAATTGAGAAAAATACAAATTATAAGTCCAAAATTCAAATTAATAACATATACTACTTTATTTAGCATCCAATTAAATATTTTTAACAAAAATTTCATAAATTCTCAATTTTATCTCAAGAATCCTAAATTACATAATACACAATTTTTAGGGAAAAATAAATTTGCTTGAACAGATACCAAATTTGTGTCCAATTCTTCAAATTAAGCTTCAATAAACTTCAATTTTACCATCAATTTCTTATTCCTTCTCTTTCCTTTTTTCTCTCTCCTTCAATTCTTGTTCTTTATCTTTATAATATTGCACAAAAATTTCAATTTTATGCATTTTATCCATTAATGCATGCAACTACACTAAAATCATGTAATAAAAACAACCAAAACTCCATTAACTTACCTTATTAATTTTGGTTACTATTTATCAAGAAGACCTATCTACCTTTTTTTCATCTTTTCCTAAACTTCTTGTTGATATGGTGAGCTTAGGGACCCTAGGTTGATAATTTAGTGTTTAATAGTTGATTTACGGGTTAAAAGTAGAGAAATTTGGCTTGAAAATGGAACAAAATGAAAGAAAGGGAAGAAGGAAGAGGGAGGGATGTTCTAGGCAAAGTTGGGGGAAGAAGAGCATAGTTAGGTGACAAAACAAACAATATGTCGCTTAACAATATTCTTAATTTTTATTTTTTAAGATCCAAAATTAACTCAATTTTAATCCGTTAGTTGAATTTTGTCCTATTAAAATATCAGCCCCACATAAATACCTTAATTAATATCATTTATTTTGGATTTGACTTTCGCCCCTTTCTCGGGTCAAATTTTGACTACTGGTCAACTCTTGGTCAAACTGTCGAAATAAACTCGTTTTGAACTCAAATTTGATCATTGGATTGTCCTTAACTAATACTATCTAATGCCAAATAAAATTTCATCCTCAAAATTTACCTGTATCAAATAGCCATGGATAAAACTTTCTTATGGTTTCTTCCAATTCCTATGTAGCTTCCTCGACCTCGTGGTTCGTCCATAGTACTTTAACCAATGGAACCGTCTTGTTCCTTAGTTGTTTCTAGTTCTTGCTAGAATTTTCATTGGCTTCTCTTCAGAAGTTAGATCAGGTTATATTTTAATATCTTCTAGTTTTATAATATGTGATGGATCAAATTGATATATCCTTGACATAGATACATCAAAGACATCCTGACTCTTTTCCAGATCTTGAGGCAATGCTAATCTATAGGCTACTGGTCCCACACGTTCAATGATCTCATATGGAGCAATGAATCTAGGATTTAACTTACCCTTCTTACCAAATCGAAATACTTTCTTCCATGGTGAAGCTTTCAAGAAAACCTTGTCACTAACAGCATATTCAATGTCCTTTCTCTTCAAATCTGCAGTCGCATCTTTGATTTCTGTCATCTCTGCTACAATTTCTATTTAATAGCTGTCAATGCGGAATGCCAATAGCCCAAGGAAAAATCTTTTCTGATGTGGAAGATCAAACCACGTTGTAACCACAGAGCATACTAAGAAAAAACCTTGGCTCTGATACCAATTGTTGTAAAACTTCGGGTTGATTTCCTTCAATAATGATGAATTCACCTTGACCACTATTGCCTCGGTGAATAGAGTGTGAACGATTGTACTGAAAAATCACACCAGGTAAATTCCCAGGAAAGACTGGAGGGTTACAGACGGTCCCACTTAAATTTCAATCTCCTAGACAGAATTTCTTAGACATGTAATTTAATAGCACAATAATACACTACAACTACTATACCCAATAATAGTTATTAACTAGACAAATAAAGAACACCATAATTTAACGAGGTTTAGCCAATTATGCCTACCTCCTCGGACACTACTAAATTGATATTTCACTATTTTCTGGAAATAATACAAGTGAAATGCTACAAAAGGAGAGAAAAAAAATTTATTTTATGAAAGACAATTTTTGGGATGATTTAACTAAGGAGGGGAGGCTCCTTTTATGGTTTTAGAAACCTCCACCATTCCCATACATTTTCGATGTGGGATTATGAAATGAGCCAAAATATTTGACCAACCAACATTAACGAGTCAGGCCTAAGTTGATTAGGTTTGAAGTTTGAGTTTGGACTGCTCAAGGTCAATTTAACCTGAAGCTCGACATATAAAGCAAAACAATGTCGTTTGAAGTAAATAACATCATTTTTATTTTTTATTTTTAAATTTTTTGTCCAATCTAGCTGAGCCGAGCTTTAGGTTTTCAGGGGCCTATTAGGCCTCAGGTCAAGCCTAGTCTACGATAGAAATTGTTGACTCAGCTCATAGTCATCTCCATTCAAAACGTTAGTTTTTATTGATGTGATTAATAGATAGACATTCACGTAATATTTAGTAGATATATCACATCATAAAAAATAAAATATAAACATGATTTTTACAAGTTTTAAAATATCAATTACTAAATTGAAATGTTTAAAAAGTTTGATACTATATTGAAGAAATATTAAAATATTAGACATTTTAAAATATGTTATTCCAAGAAGAATATGTGAGAATCTTAAGTGTTAAAAATTTAAAATCTTTGTGCCGATAAGGTTAGGTAGGTAATAAAGTCTAGACCCGACTCGACATGATTTAGTTCAGTCGAAATTATTTAATCAAAATTTTGAATTGGGTTTGAATTTTTATTTTAAAAATTCTCAAATTTCATGTTGAGTTTTGATATTAAGCTTCTAGAGTCCATTTGATTGAGTTTCGAATCAATCCCAAATAAAAATTTTTAGGACAAGCTCAGACTTGGACAGATCCAACCTAGGGATGGCAATCCCGCCCGGGTCCGACTCGACCAGGCCCTAAGTCGATGGGTTAAGCTCAAGTTGACCAGGCCACAAGTTGAGACTTCTTAACCCGATTAACCAGATTGAGAGCTACAAAACGACATTAATTTTTGAATTTTTAAAATTTTAATAAATCGAGCTAGGCAACTCTCGATCTGACTGGCCCACGATCTACGCCTGGCCGGGCAGGGGCCATTGTCATCCTTAATCCAACCTGAGTTTGCCATTACCATCCCTAAATAAGGCAAATAGTATTTTTCCTTTTTTTCTTATTTCATTTAAAAATTGTTAAATTGTTCCTTTAAATTTTCTTATAAAGTTATAATTTTTTTTATTTTTACTTTTGTTACAATTGGCTTTACTATTTTCAAATACATATTTTTTAAAGATATTTATCAAATACGTATTATTTAATAATTATTAAAATTTATTACTAATATAATAATTAAATTAAAAAAATTTGGAAAAATATTCAGATGTAGTTTCATTCCATTTCTTTTTATCACATCATTGATTCATTATTTTGGAAAAACATGTTTTTGGTACATAAATTATATGCTATTAAATTACCAATAAGCAGTTTGTTTGTTATAAAGCTACATAATATCTTCTCCTTTTACTAGCAATATTAGTGGCAAAATAAAAAGATAAATATACAAGAATAAGAAAATCTTTTGTATTACTCTAAATATCATTATTTAGTTGATTTTTTTGGAGAATATACAGTTAAAAATAAAAGTAAACCATTATGATATTAAAAATAAACAATTTAGTAATGATTTTGATTCAGTATCAGCGCAAAATTTTATTGATCTTAGATTTTATTTATAATACTTTTTTAATTATTTCATTTATTTGTTTCGTTTTTTAATTTTTATTTGTTTTGTTCATTTATATTTATTATAAAATTTATATTTTTACTTTTGATTTTGATTTTATTTGTTTATATATTTATCTATAATTTTCTTAAAGTTGTTTTTGAATTTTTTTATAGATTTATCATAAATAATATAAAAAGTTAACATATCCAGTATACAAGGCTCTTTGCAGCTTTCCTTTTGTATTTTTACAAAGAGATTGTTTTTGTGACTTGAACTGTAACAATCCAGATTACCCGCTTACAGATATTGTCCGCTTTGGGCCTTGGCCCAGCCAAGCCCTCACGGTTTTGCTTTTTCCGAGGCCTTCCCAGGAGGTCACCTATCCTAGAAGTACTCTCACCCAAGCATACTTAACCTCGGAGTTTCGATGGAATCCGATGCATTAGGCCATGGAAAACGTGTCTGTAAGAGAGAGGTATTCATACCCTTATAAGGCGTATTTCGTTTCCCTCTCCAACCGATGTGAGATCTCACATGAACTTTGTGAGCAACTTTACCAAATTCTCCCAGGCAATTTTGAGGTATTTTTATTGAGATATTATTGACATATTTTATAATAATTATGAAGATTTAAGTTTGAAAGGTCGGACTGAGTATGAGATGAATTGAATATGACTCTGCCAAATCTGTTGCAAGACTTTCACCTGATAAGATATCATATACAGTAAAAAAATCCATGTCAATGTAGTGAGTGCAACAGGGATTTAAATTTGCAATCTTATGGTCACAAAAAAACAACTTTACTAAACGCTCGAAAGCAATTTAAAAATATTTTTATTGACATATTATTGACAGATTTTATAATAATCTTGAAGATTTAAGTTTGAAAGGTGTGATTGAATGTGAGACAAACTGAATGTAACTCACGCAAAATCCGTTGTAAGACTTTCACTTGATCTCTTAAGATATCATACTACCTGAAAAATCCATGTCAATGTACAACGTAGAGTGAGTGCAGTGGGGCTTTGTAAAATACAAAAAATTTGTTTTGGTAACTTAAACATATGATATTGTGGTAACAAAAGAACAATTATGCTGTACACTTAAAAGGCAATTTAAAAGTATTTTATTTATATATTATTGACAGATTTTATAATAATTGTGAAGATTTAAGTTTGAATGGTCAGGGACTGTTGCACTCTCACCTGATCTCTTAAGATATCATACAAAGTGAAAAATCCATGTCAATGTAGACTGTAGAGGGCAATGCAGTGGGGGGGAAATTGCTTGATCCCGACAGGTATCCTCTTGACAGGGCAAAATATGGAGGGATAGAGAGGGGCTCAGGTGACACACAAAAAATGGAACAAATGAATTGATCCCCTCTTGGCAAGGCTATGGTGAAAAGTCGAACAGAAACTCTTCCTCACATGTTAGCTATAGAACAACGTTGAACAGGAACATAGGACCACCAAGGACAGTGCTTCTATGGCTGAAAAGACGGCGACTGGTCACCTTTTGGCATTGCTAAAAATCTCACTTTAAGAGAAGGTGACTAGTCTTCTTTTCTTCCTGTTTTGTACCTGTTCCACAACATAAACTCCATAGCTAACAGTACTTGCAGAAACATTATTCATCTTGAAGGTCAAGGCATGAAGTTTTCTAGGATACTGTGGCTTCTTTTTTTGTGGCAAATTCTGCAACTCCAGCTTTCACTGTCATTGGACAGGGGAAATGAGACAGATAGATTGTCCCTTCTAGCTTTTAAAGCTCAAATTTTAGATGATCCTCAGGGAATACTCGGCTCCTGGAATGAATCCAACCATGTGTGGTTGGGTGTCATTTGTGGAAGTAAATGCCAGCGAGTCGTCGAACTTGACCTGCACGACAGCCAGCTTGTTGGCAGCCTAGCTCCGCACATTTTTATATTTATTTTCTTACGATCCAACATTAACTCAATTTTAATCATTAGTTGAATTTAATTTTACTAAAATATCAACCCCACATAAATATTTTAATTAATATTATTTATTTGAGATTTAACGTTCTCCTTTTTTATAAGTTAAACTTTGTCTCCCAGTCAACTCTCGGTCAAATCTTCAAAATAAACTCGTTTTGACTTTAAATTGGATCCTCGGGCTGTCCTCAAATAATATTATCTAATGGTAACTAAATAAAGTGCAGTTTAGGTCTTAGGTGTCATTATTGAGATACACTATTCATGCCCAAAAAATACTATTCATAAAATCAAAATTTTTGGATGTTACAATTTTTATTTTAAAAAAATAAAAATTTAGGGCTAAGCCAAGTTTCAAGTTATCAAGGTCTGAATAAACTTGGACTCAAGCTCAGATGCCTTAGGCTCAAATGAGTTTTGGTTGAGCGCAGGTCAGGCGGAAATTGTCAACCCAGTCCATTGTCATCCTTATTCAAAACGTTAATTTTTGCTAATGTGATTAATGAATGATCATCCACATAATATTTAGCAATGATGTAAAAATGGGACCAGACCGACCAGTTCTACTAGGTTAAGCACGGATCAAACTGATTTTTATTTGATTTTTACTTTTAACTATTGGAAATAAAAAATAGTCAGTTAAATAATAAACCAGCTAGTTTTCTATGAATCACTAACCGAATTCGTCTTCATCTTCTCAGATACCCAAACACCATAATAGTATAGAAAAATGAGAGCTTTATGTGATTGACACTTAAGAAATCAACAGATTGCAGTGAAAACTAATTTGGAACCACAATTGAGCAAATGGGTAGTTGAATTTGGCACCTAAAGTCAGAACAAAAGCTCAAAACAGGTAGAGAGATTTCTAGGAGCACCAAATGCAATCTTCATTCTAATAGACCATGAAAGAGGGAGAATTGAGTAAGAACAACAAACCATAGCAACTTGGCTTTCACCACCACCTTCAACAACACTCCATCTCTAAAAAACAGATGATTATGTTAACTAAATTTTAGAACAAAAGAAAGAAGAATCTAAAATCACGTTATTTTTAATGAAATGAAAGGTATAGTTCTTCTTTGACTATCAATATTATAGCAAAATAAAACAAATAAAAATAAAAAAAAGATCGATATACAATAATGATAC
This sequence comes from Erythroxylum squamatum, assembly GCA_025629845.1. Taxonomy (NCBI): domain Eukaryota; kingdom Viridiplantae; phylum Streptophyta; class Magnoliopsida; order Malpighiales; family Erythroxylaceae; genus Erythroxylum; species Erythroxylum squamatum. The sequence goes on from JAOTBA010000005.1 coordinate 35,900,891, forward strand.
AAACAGAGACTCTTGCTCACATATTAGCGACAGAACAACGTCGTACAGAAGCATAGGACCACCAAGGACAGTGGCTGAAAAGAAGGCGATGGGTCATCTTTTGGCATTGTCAAAAATAATTATGAAAATTGAAATTTGAATGGTCGTACTGACTGTTGCAAGACTTTGACCTGATCTCTTAAGATATCATACAAAGTGAAAAATCCATGTCAACGTAGAGTGCAATGCAGTGGCGGGCAAATTGCTTGATCCTGACAGATACCCTCTTGACGAGGCTGTGGTGAAAAGTCGAACAGAAACTCTTACTCACATGTTAGCTCTAGAACAACGTTGAACAGGAAAATGGGACCACCAAGTGTTGAAAAATCTGGACCGGATCTGATCCGACCGCAGCGGAATAATCACGAAACTTTTCCATGATTTTTGATTTCCCGAAAATCAAGATCTATTTAATTCTATAAAATGATTAACAAATCATAATAAAGCGAAATGTAATTCGTATCTTATTCCGAAGCTTTATCTTTGTCTTGTGTATCCCTCGAACCGTTTCCGAAATTGATCCGTCTCAACCACCATAGCCGCACAAGTTTCTGACCTCTACGGTATCCACAGAATAGGTTGAGAGAACTCTGTAACTTTTACAGAAAGGGTTAAGCATGAAGTGCTAGCTCCATAGAGCTCAAGCCTATTTATAATAAGCTTTTGGATGTTTTAGTAATTTAATTGAAATTAAATATTAATTTCAATTAAACTTTAATTAGAATTACGAATAACTCTAATTAAATACTAATTATGCCCATATAAGAATCAATATCTCATATTAATCCTTATTTATTAAATATCTCATATTTAATCATAAAGTTTCTCAAACTTTATAATCAAGTCCAACTTGATTAAATT
>JAOTBA010000005.1:35931942-35945241 GCA_025629845.1 Erythroxylum squamatum
AAATAAACGAAAGTAATAAATACCTAAATTAACTTTCATCCAATATACAAAAAAACACAACAGTAGTTGCAAAAATATCTCCACCGAAGGACACAATGACAATGGTTGGAGAAGACAATGCCGACGAGCAGAAAAAGAGACCACAACAGAGAAATGGGCTCCAAGAAAACCGAAGAGGAGACACAGGAAGAAGGAAGAAGAAGAAGGAAGAAGAAGACACAAGTGGGAGGGAGATGTCGGAATTTAAAAAGAATTTACGGACGGAATTACCGACGAAAATTTCCGTAGGTAAATTAAAAAAAAAATTATTCCACCAATAATTCCCGCCTTTTTATCGACGGAACGAAATATCCCGTCGCTAAATCCATTTACCGACGGAATTTACCTACGGAATTTTCCGTAGGTAAACTCAAAATTTTTTATTCCGCCAAAAATTTCCTCTATGTTTAGCGACGGTATTTTCCGTCGCTAACGGTCGTCGCTAATTTTGTCACGACGAATTCCCTCCAAATTTAACGACGAGTAGAAGTACCGTCGCTAAAAAACTCAATTTTAGCGACGAAAATATGCTTTCCATCGCTAATTTCCAACGGTATATTATTTGTCGGTAATTTTTCGTTGCTAACTTGTAATGATTACTGACGACCATATTTTCCGTTGCTAACTTCTATCGCTAATTTAGCCGCGACGAATTCCCTCCAAATTTAGTGACGAATAGTAGTACCGTCGCTAAATCACTTAATTTTAACGACGGAAATATGCCTTCCGTCGCTAATTTCCCACGGTAATTTTTCCGTCGCTAATCCATGTTTTTCTTGTAGTGAAAGGTGCCATTATGATATGCCTATTTTTGAGCTTTCACTAGTGAATGTTGATTTCTAATTTCTGCATATTATTGAATGCTGAATGTTTCAAGTATGAATTAAGCTTTTAGCCCCTATTCATTGTCACAGTCAAATAGGCTTTAAGAAAGCTTTAGAGCCCTTGTGAAAGCATTTATTGAATTTACGCTATTATCTTTATACTTCTGTTTTTGGAGATACAAATCTGGAATTGCCTTCTGTTCGATCCAATCAATCTGTTGTTGATTGTTCTAATGAAAATGAACACTGAAACCGATACAAATCCTCCTCCAATCCATGTTTCAAGTTCTAGGTTCAACAGTTCAATCCTTTGGGAACCTGAAAGATGGGGTCGTCCTACTTCAATTCAACAAACCTCACAGTTACACCCTTCTTCTTACATAAACCAAGCTTTTGTTGTGTACTATATTTTTCATGTTAGTTTAAATAGATATTCCTACACGGCCTTTACACAGAAGTACCTCTGAAGCTAATTAGACCATCAGTGGTGCAACTCGTAGATATGTTTTGGGTTGATCATTGGGTTTAGGTGGTTGTTAAGTCAACTTTTATGCATAGACATTAGTTAATGCCTTGACATGATACGTTTCTTCAATCTGCAACATAAGATTTAGCTGTCAACTAATGAAAAGAGAGAACAGTGTTTGTTAAGTTCTTGGAAGGACAAAGATTTTCTTTTGGTTTCTTGTACGTTCCTAATCATGTAAGAGTTGTTTCTTTCTTACACAGAATTCCATCAAATTTGTCAAAGAAGTAGCTCTTGAAGATGAGACTAAGCTAAAAGGAATCCCACCAGAGGACGAATCCCACCAGAGGACTACTATAAAATCTTGCTTTGGCGTCTTGAATTTCCTATTGAGAAACCCTCAACACATGATCTTCAGATCACCTCAACTGCAGATACTCTAAGATGAATAAGGAAACTACACGTTGGAGAAATTATGAGCATCATACCAATTCTTTTTGTCTTCATATAATTTTTTTTCCTTGAGTTTTGAGTTTTATAATTTTGGGAATTATGCTTGTAGACAGAAGTAGATAATGTATAATTGTGTATCACTCAAAAGGAAGAGCATAAATCAACCCAACCAGATCATTCTTATTTTGCATATGATGATCGTAATCAAGCAACCAAAGATTCTTTTTATTTTTGTGTAGAAACTTAAGCATTAAGGTCTTATTTTTTGAACTTTTATTCTTTAACTTAATTAAACGTAGGAATAAGAGAAAAGAAATATTATTAAAATATCTATATTATTTCATAAATATATTAAAAATTTCTTTTAAATACATTTATGAAATAATAAAATTTCATAAAAATTATTAACAACTAAAATGTCAAATTTTTAGAATTTAAATAGTTGTTAGAGATAATAAAATAGTTGTTAGAATGATTGGTTAGCCCAACACTAACTTTGGGTTACTATACTACCTCTAATTGGGATATTGAATAGCTATCCAGACAATCAATTGAGCAAAAAATTACTTTTTAATAACTTTTAAAAAACTACCAAAGCGAAAGTTAATCGGATAAAACATAAAGTTTAAGGTTTAAAAAGTTCAACAGGTATTAAACTGTCATAAAATCAATTAAAGATTGAATAAAAATGATTGTCCTTATTTATCGAAAAACTTAAAGTTTAATTAAAAAATAGATTATTAAATAAAAATTAATTAATTCATTTTGGTATATAAAAATTAATTAATTTACAAAAATTGACCACCGATCGATTTTTAACAACAAAAATTATTAAACTAGATCAAATTAGAATATTAAAAATCAAACTGAAAAATAACATTCAATCTAGAATGTTAAATTTTGATATTAACATTTATACAAGCCCACTGTGTGTTTCTTGGTCTAGTCCTCCTAGTTAGCTAGATGAAGTTTTATTTGTTGATTCTTGTATTTCTACTAGCTTTGAGAATGAAGGATGTTAGTTTAGGTGTACAGGGGAGCCTACTGGCTCAGGGTTAGATTCATCCTCTTTCTCTTTCTATGTTTTGTGCTAGTTTTTTAATAATAATATTGTTGTTTAAAAAAAAATTTAAAAATACTATAAAATATCAATCTTCGTCACTTTAAAATTTTCAAAACATAAAAACACACTATTTTAAGAAAAAAATACTTTACTTATTTTCATAATTTCTTGAATTTTGTCTTGAAAATTAAGAGGTTTTTTAATGAAAAGTTAATTCTTTTAGATAAATAAAAAGATCGTGCATTAATACCTTTCTTTCTAACTCTCAAGTCTTAACTTATTTGATATTTCATAAGATATCTTTTGAATTATATATTTGAACAATTTTGTTATGATCAAAAATATAAATTATAATTCAACACTCTTAAACACTTGTGCAATCTTTTATTTTTTATTTTTATTTTTTTAGAATAGAGGAACCCGTTGTCGCTATCTTTTGGATGCGTACCGAGTAAATTTTTAAATTGACGCAGTAGCCTACAAATCATGCCAATTGGATACTCCGCACTAGATAAGTCCTATAGACAGGCTCAATCGAAAGAGTGTAAGTAGGGAGAAGAATTTACAATCAATATCTTTTAAGTACGCATTGATTACATTCTAAAAAACACTTGATTACTTACTAATTATACGACAATAAATTATTTGACAAACTCATAATGAAGAACTTGGTTGAAGTAAGGAAGCAAGTAAAGATCCACACTTCAAATGAGTGTTTACCTCTTAAATCCCTCTTTAAATTAATCAAGTTTTGGAGTAAACCAAAAATGGAACATATAATCAACATGTCTTTCTTGGGAAATCTTTTAGGTTATGCCCACTTATGATTAACTAAGTAATTAACCGATTGAAGCCAGCTTAGATTTTGTTCTTGTTTTTAGCTAGGAAAATAAGTTCATATCCGCTTAATTTAGAAAAAAAAACAGTAAAATCAATAAATAAAATTTAAATTAATCGAGTTTCAGGATAGATTTAGGTTTAATAGTAGTAAGAGACAAATTAAAGGTAACTAATATTAATAAAAAATTAAACGACATAAGGTTTAAATGATTCAAACATATAAAAAGGAGATATCTTGATGCTCTAGTGAGAAGAAACAAAATAATTATACTTAGGGACTGTAAGAAAAAAAAAAAGACAAGTCTAAGAAAAATCGGGAGAGGTTATCAATAATGATACGACTCTACTGGAATTTAATGAGCACGTTGTCCTCAATAAAAAAACTTTGACATACTAAGATATTAGTAGTGGGTCTCAAATAAAGAGTTTTTAAAGTTTTATTTTGAGTCTTATGTTTTGTATTTAATCCTATTCTTTTATGTATAGTTCTTCTCTGGCTGACAAAAAAGTCAGGGTCCAAATCAATGGGCCAGGCCCATGTCGATTTGGCCTCAAGTAGGGTTGCGTTGGCCCGACCCTACCTGAGCTCCGGCAAATAACGGCAAAACGAAGTCGTTTTTTCCTTTGTTTCAAAAAGAATAATTCTGGTCGAGCCTAGGCTCAAGAAAGCAAGGGTCAGGCTTGGGCCGTCCCTCCTCTTCTTCCTTAGTTATTTAATCAAAAGTCAAAACATTTGCTTATATAACTTTAAGTGGTTTTCAGGAGAAAAAGAAATAAAAGAAACCTCCAAGTTAAAACGACCCATAACATATTAACAGAAACCATTTCCTACGAATAGAAGCTGTGAGGAATCATAAATAAAGCCTACGAATAGAACTATACATAAACATAAATGAAACCTCCAAGATAACATGCTATCAGAAGCCATGTCAGGTGAAGTATAAGGAAGGAACTCAGGTGCAAGTTTTGGTGCAGATTGCGTCTCTATCACTTAGTCAACGTTGAATTTGTAAGCAATGCTATGTTTGGGCTTAGAAGCAAGGCTCCTAAGCTTTCGGAGTACAAAATGGTTACATATAAGCTAATATTTCCGGTGTTGACTTCTTTCGCATCGCAGCTATGTTGCTTATAAAGCGGATTTCCCTTTCTAGAGGAAAGTGTCCCTTCAGAATTATTCACTCTGTCAAGCATTTGCTTCAGTTCCAATCTTTCCACATGTATAGTGCATAGATATGGATTTTTCTTTATTAGTTAAGAATAAGACTACATATTTTAGACCTTTTTATATTTCTTAATCAGTGAATCTTTTACTGGGTTGAATTTAGTTAAAAATAAGACTACGTAACTTTTGATCCTTTTTATATCCCTTTATCAGTAGATCTTTATCTGGGTTGGATTGTTATTGTCCAAGTAATATTAGGATAAATGTTTATCCATCACACCACAATTATTGAGATAAAGCCACAAGAAATCTCTGAAAAGGGCAAAAAGTATTGTTTGTTTTGTACCCTATCGGAGTTCCAATCACGGGAAGAGCAAGTTTTTCTTCCTGAAAGTTGATAGAAACTGATATGTAGGAAACATAGAAGAGGTCATATTTCTTTTCACTTGGCTGTATATAACCTATTTGAGTTATTTTCATAACGTGATTGCTATCAAATTCCGGCCCTACAAAGGCATCACCACAGGTGGCCCCAGTTCAACTCCTGCAACCAACTACCACAACGCAATGATGAGATAAGTTGTTGAACCAAGACAGGAAGGCTACTCATTCATTTGAGTTTGATTATGCCTTAGAAATCATGCTTACTTGAACGAAAATAGAATAAGGAGGAGACAAAGTCTAGCACAAATAAAGGATAGAGTTAGGTAGTGTTATAGTACATGTCGAATGATTAAGTCTTTAGTAGTATTTGGCTTGCAGGAATTGAAGACAAAACTTTGCATTGATTTGTCTTTTATGGAGGTGGGACAGTGTTTGTTGGCACAGCAAAGACTTTGGATCATTTGTAAAGTTCAGGTTACAAAATGCCAAAGACTTTGGATCATTTGTAAAGTTCAGGTTACAAAACGCCAATGTGAAGCTGACAGACGTCATAAATGGAAGTGTGTAGTTCCAAACTAGGTCTTTCTTCCTCTTTTACCCTGCTAATTTTCTTATTAACTAAATGAATAAAGACAAACAGAAAGTAAAAAGACATATTCTTTCCTTCTCTGTTTTTGTTAACAGAGACACTAAATGACAAGCAAAGTTTGAACCTTTAAGTTCGCCTTCTCTGTTTTTGATAACAGAGACACTAAATGACGAGCAAAGTTTGAACCTTTAAGTTCGTATACTAAATATCTTATTTAACCAATCATATATATTTAAAAATAGTTATTCCATGAATAAATGCTAAAAGAACGACTTGTTAAGACAAGCAACTGTTATATATGATGTCTCTTTTCAACCCTGGGATGTGAGATCCGAAGTGTGAGTTTAGATTCTTCCAGTGTCCTGATCCGAAGAAATTGGAAAGTCTCAGTCAATTAAATGTCAATGGAGTTCCTGAAGGCTGAAGCACCGAAAGAACAAGGCTTAGATTAACGAAAAGTGGGGACCAGTACTGTCCTTAGTCAGGAAGACGTGGGGTAACACTTGGCTAAACCAGCTGGTTCCTGCTCATATTCTCTCTCGCCTCACATCAGTGAAGCAAAAGATCTACTTGTATCTCCCTTGCCCAAAAGAATCCTCCCTTCACCTCTTCTTCTTCTTCATTCCCACTGTTCTGTTTCAGTAGATTGATACGGACGGAAAGAAAGAGACCATCTGCGGAATTCGTGTAAAAATAGCCTTTTGAGATCTTCCCACTTCGGTTTGCTCACTTTGTATTGCTGTTTCCCTCTGAATGTATGAGACCCCTTTGAAAGATTACAACTTTCATTCACTTCAATTGGTCGTGGTACATTTCTCTCTTTGTCTCCTTTGGATTGTGTTGCATCTGCGTTCAAAACGAGTTCTTTCTTGGTGCATATTGCTTTAAATTATCTGTCGGTGGCTTTATTGAACCTATCATTTTTCTTATCGTTTGTTTGTTTGCTGAAAATGTGTTGGAAAATGCACAAAAGATGGAAATTCAACACTTTCATTTACCATTTGATTTAATCTTTTTAATGGTGAAATGCTCTCCTGACTCTATTATGCTCGCCGGCCACCAGATTGGTACTTTAACCCAAACTAGGCTAAGTCAACGATTTGACCTTTTCCTTCTCAAATTTCTTTTGTCTCCATGTTTCCATCTCCATTTTTGAGGTTCGTTTGTGGCTATCACGATCATTCTTCTTCTTTTCTCTCTTTGTTTTGTTCTTATTTTCATAGATTTTCTCAAGTAATACTGCCTTTAAGGTTGTTTAGTTCTGTTTATTCCACAGTTTTGCCCGACCATAATTTCCTTTCTTTATCCATGATTTGGTGCTCACTGTTTTTCTATCGATAATTTTCTTGTAATTTATAATTATACAATCAAAGTTCAAAACTGATCCCTCGATTTGTTCCAGGAACAGGTTGAAATAGTCATTAGAAATGGGAAAGAAAGGAAAATGGTTTTCTAACATCAAGAAGGCTTTTAGCTCAGAGACCAAAGAGAAAAAAGATGAGGTATTTAAAGCCATTTATTTCAATTATATAAAGTTCATACTTTTCAATTTCGTTGTAATAACCAAAATATTTATACAGAAATCAAATAAATTGAAGAAAAATTCCTCTCCTGAGCAACAGCAACTGGATTCCAATTCCACTTCTTTGGGAAATGTGGTGGCGCCTTCTCCCCCTACTCAATCAGTGGAGGTTAAATTAATTGAAAGCACAAGTGAAGAAGAAAAATATCCTTATGCTGCTCCAGGAGCGATGCCTGCAACATCTGAGTCTGTTTTTAATCTGGCCCAGCCAACCGTGGAGGTGCTGCGAATTGCTAAGGTTCATAAGTTTTCGGGCAAACTAAATGAAGAAGAGGCAGCAATAATGATTCAAACAACATTCAGAGGATACTTGGTATGTTGGGCTATATTATTTATCGATGAGAATCAATGATGATTCATTTTTGGGATGCCCTTTGGTTTGTTTTGAACTATTTCACTATACAAATGTCATATTACAGTAAGCTGTTGGACTTATATCGTGTATGTTTCTCTTGGCACTTCTGACTTATGGAACATAGAGAAAATAAAATCTTATAGAAAAATTTGTTGTCATTACTTGTTCTAATTTGTAAGAAACACAACAGTATTGTAGTTGTAAGATCTGGACAATGTTGTTTTGTATGCAAGATAGTTTATGATGATATTCTGAGTCTATTTGAGTTTTCTTGTTAAAGGTTAATATGCTGACTGCTAAGTCTGATAATTTATTTCTTCTGTTGGGACTCTGAAAGTTCAAGTTGTTATCGTTGTATTTGCCATGATGGATAATGTTATAAAACTATTTTGCATCAATTCTGATTTCTCTTTTCAGGCAAGAAGGGCATTGCGTGCTTTGAGAGGGTTGTTCAGGCTTAAGTCACTAATGGAAGGACCAACTGTCAAACGACAAGCAGTAAGTACCCTTCGGTGCATGCAGGCTTTAGCCCGAGTGCAGTCTCAGATTCATACTTGGAGAATCAGAATGTCAGAAGAGAATCAGGCCCTCCAGAGACAGCTCCTGCAGAAGCATGCAAAAGAGCTTGAGAATTTGCGGGTGGGGTTCGCCTTATTAACCCTTTATGATAGTATATGTCTTGATGCACATTATCAGAATTGTAGAATAAATACTATGTCATTATTAAATACAATGCTTGTGTCTCAGAGCTTTGGTGGCAGGCCAATTCTTTTAATTCGGAATAAATGTCACGAAGAATTTCCTGAAATGGCACCAGAAGAATGCCAAATAATTTGTGAAATGTAGTTGTCAACTATGTGCTTCTAAATGATCTTACAATTACGTTATGTAGACATGAATTTTAATCTAGATGGACAAAATACAGGACTAGCAACTTCATTGACATTCTATTACCAGTGGCTTCTAGGACCAGTTCCTTTAGCTGAGTAGGACTATTTGGTTGTTGTGACAGATGAAAGAGGAATGGGATGACAGCTTACATTCGAAGGAACAGATTGAAGCAAACCTTCTTAGCAAGTACGAGGCTGCAATGAGAAGGGAAAGAGCACTGGCTTATGCATTCTCTCATCAGGTAACCAATCTTTTAAAAGTACTGTATTCTATACTATGTGGAATAATTCAAAATTTTAATTTGCAACAAACTATTTTAATTTCCAAATAGTGGGATGTTTGGATAAACCAGCGAGTTCAAACATCTGACTACATTCATTGAGTCATTTGCTTGGTCAAATTTACATGTGCTGATTAAGTAGTTTCATATATTGCAATACAAGTATTATCTTCATATCCAGAGTGGAGACATGGACTATTCTTATATCCTGGAAGAGAAATACTCAGCCTTCAACATGAGTTCCTTGAATATTAGCTGGTGTGCTCTCTCTTTCCCTGAGTGTGACACTGCATGAAATTTTCCTCTGTAGAAAACTGGGAAGAATCCTCCAAGATCTGCAAATACACTGTTCATGAATCCAGGCAATCCTACCTGGGGCTGGAGTTGGTTCGAAAGATGGATGGCAGCTCATCCATGGGATAGCCGGAGCATGGCAGAGAAGGAATTTAATGAGCACTCATCTGTAAAGAGTGCAAGCCGTAGCATGGGAGGGGAAATTATGAAGTCCTATGCTCGCTACCAGCTGAATTCTGATTATCTATCACCAAGCGAAAGCGAAAAGCCTAGCCAAACTGTGAACCAGCATTCCCCTTCAACTCCTCTAAAGCCAGCTTCAACTGTTGCCAGAAAATTGAAGTCAGCAAGCCCACGGAGCAGCACTGGGGGTCAAGATGATGATTCCAGAAGCATGGTCAGCATGCAATCTAGACGGCACAGCATTGCAGGGTCAGTAGTGCAAGATAACGATAGTCTGGCGAGTTCTTCAACTGTTCCAAGCTACATGGTACCAACTGAGTCTGCAAGAGCAAAGTCCAGGTTGCAGAGTCCACTGGGGTTAGAGAAGAATGGGACACCAGAAAGGGAAAAGGTGTCGACGGTGCCTGTAAAGAAGCGGCTTTCTTATCCACCCTCACCGGCCAGACTAAGGCGGCATCCCGGTCCACCAAAGATCGAAAGCAACTTCACAGCACAAAACACAATGACCATTAGAGAAGGCGTTTAAACACTTGAAGCATGAACTGGAGGAGGCAATTACTCGGATCTTCAACAATCCAAGAAAGTTAAGGGAAATAAAAGGATCACTAACTTGGATTCTCAATCACTTTTCTTTCCCTTGTGAAAATGATCTTTTGTTCATTGGGGGTGAAATCTGTTTCTTGATATTGCTTGTGATTGTTTTTTTTTTAGAACACTTTTGTCTCCATTCTTCATTTGAATGAGACCTTTAGATTTGTGCTTCCACAAATAATGCCCAAATTGACATTTGAGTATGATGTATTGGAATTATTAAAAATAAAGATTAAAAAATTATGTTAAATACCTACTTTTAAAAAGTTGTTACAATGTACAAGTTTTTTCTATTTGTACAAGTTTTTCTATTTTGCGAGAGTCAAAGAAGAGTCATTAATTGTACGTAGCTTCCTCTTGCTCTAAAGCTGGCCATCTTAAATATCTACTTTTAATATATTCTTATGTTAAGCCTCTGTTTATTTGAGTTTATATCAGTAGAGTTTTTTCTGTAGATCCTTTTTGAGAAGAACCTTTCTAATAAGCCAGTTGACTGTTATTTAAAAAAGAGCTTTTTTGAAAGAGCTTCATACAGTAGATTATTTAGCAGCATAAAAATAAAAAGCACTTTTAATTTTAACTATATTTTATTTTATAATAAAAATTATTTATGCATGTAAATATTATTTAAAGTATATTAAACAATATGCAAAGCACAATATATTAATTATTATATAATTTTAAACTATATGAAACATAAATCAAAATATCTGTAACCAAATCTTTTATATAGATTATAACATAAGTAAACTAATATCAAAAATAAATATTAAAACATATAAAAAAGCTAAATAATATTATATAAATCTCAAAATAAATATCCAAGTTGGGTAAATAGTTAAATACATAATAAACGAAAAGATTTGTTTGTAGGTATTGTGAGAATTATGTATAAAACATAAAGATAAAAGAGACTAAAAATAGGCTCATTAATTATTCTGAAAAATTTACCTGAAAAAACGCTTTTCTAAGAAGCTCCAAATTTGAGCTTCTTAAAAAGTTATATTTTGGCTGCCAAAAAAGTCACATATATTAAAAAAAAAAATTTTATTTTAAAGTCAAACACTTATTTTTCTTAAAAAAGGCTTTTGTGATGTAGAAAAATACTTATTGACTTCCCAAAAGCCTACCCAAACAGGCACTAAATCATTTCGTTCCATTAAAAACTTTACGTGCAATCAAACATACCGTAAAGCTTCAAACTAAGTCGGTCAATTTTGAAATGTACCTTTTCTAGATTTATTTAAAAGATTTTAAAAGTGTAATTTATTGAAAATAAAAATGTGATAAATATACTAATCCTAATTAGTTTGATTTTTTATACATTTTAAATTAATATTTAAAAAAACAATTGATCTAAAATATGTATTATTAATTGAAAGCTGTATTATTATTATCATTAAAATAAAAGTGTTAGTTGGTCAAAGATACCGTGATTGTGTTGTTTAATTTCTTATTACTACTCGGGAGGAGATCTTATATAATAGTCATAGGCATTGAGAGGTTTGGAAGATGTATATAGTATATCACTATATAAGGGGTGGTTGGGGTCGGGGATGGAGGAGTTTTGTTTTTAGAATATAAGAGAGGTTTCGTAGACAACATGCTAAACATGGATACTACGGTATTCCGTAGCACATGCCTTCCTCGTAGACTCGTACAAGCCTATCGCTCCTGTTCCCTGCTTTCTTTTGTTTATCAGCAACAAGGCAAGTCCTATTTGTCACCTCCCTGCTTTCTTTTGTTTATCAGCTACAAGGCAAGTCCTATTTGTCACCTGCTTTGCTTCCTTAATATTCGTTACACATGTCATGCTCCAATCACTTCTGTACAGTTTTGTACAAGGAACCTAACTAGTTTTTACTTGCATAAAAATTGAAATTAGTGACCAAAAAAGGTACAAAACAGATAATGGGGTTGTTTAGTAGACAACTTTTAAGCTATATTTGAGCTGATTAAAGACTATTAGTCAAACAACTAATACACTTATTTAGTTAGAAGCTGGTTGGGTTGGCTGATTCAACCCAACCAGCCATTTTTTGAAAAGCTACTCTTACCAATCAGCTAATAAAAATTTTTCTGAAAGACAATGGTACCTTTAAACTTATTTGTAACCTATCTGAAATGTATGGGATTAATTACAACTGTTATCTATAAATTCATCAAAACGTATATATGGTGGCTTAAATTGACAAGCAAGATATTATTCATCAACACAAGGTATAAAACTAGAGATGGGATTTGGATTTTTTTGTTGTTGTTGTTATTATTATTATATGTTCTATGTTTTTTATTAGAGTTTTAAACTTAATTTTTATAGAATTAAATATCTAAAATTTAAATTACTATAAAAATATTCAACGAAATACTAAATTCATATCCTTATAAATTGTTTTAAAGTATATATTTATAAGTCATTTTACACATAAATAACTAATATAAACAGCTAATTTTATCAAACATCAAATGACAACAGATTCTGCAGCAACTAGGGGAACATATATTCTATCACCCACCAAACTTTTTTTTAATAAGGAAATAAAAACAAATATATATATATATTTCCTCCTATAAAGGGCAGCATCATTATTATAGTAGGTTAAATGCTACATTTCATCTAACCAGAATAAATAATGTGGGTAAATAAGCCGGCGAAGGACCTGCTTAGTGATGATCATTTGCCATTTGGTCTTTTAACCTGCAATGTTATGAGATGATGAAGAACTATTGCTGGAATCCATAAATGAACAAACTAGTCACAGCTTTGTATCCGTTAAGTGTCTAAGACTGTAAGTGTAAGATCTACTGCTAAAATTATCATTATCATCACCCAACGTCTCGCCCTCTCTACAGAGGTAGAGCAGCTGCTTCTATATATTCCTTGCCTGCTTGCTTGCCTCAGTTCCTTGAGCGAGGAACACCGAACACTTCCATGGAATTTAGCCAACTCCCGGAAACAGACTACACTCACCTTATCACTTTTGTTAGTTTCATACAAAGGAACTTTTTTATTATCAACTCATATCATTGGCGAAAGTAAAAGACGAGAGCTTTTCACTACAAGAAAAATAGAGGTTAGCAACGGAAATTACTGACGAAATGTGTACAAATTTTGTCAATAAGCTTATTTAGCGACGAAATTTACTGACGGAAAAAAGCGTCGAAAATATGACTGTCTGTAAATTTACCGACGGAAATTATGCATACCGTCGGTAAATTTGCCGATGGTTATTTCGTTCGATCGGTAAATTTCTGTCAGAAAATTACCAACGGAATTTTTTTTCCGTCGGTAATTACCAACGG
>JAOTBA010000005.1:35964174-35984013 GCA_025629845.1 Erythroxylum squamatum
TTTGTGTTCGGCGCGACGTATGGACTTGGCTGGCTCGTCGCGACGTGTGATCATCCCACGACCTGTTGACTTCTTGCATCGTTGACTCCTTGTGTTCCTACAATTTAAATCACAATTTGCAGCATCAATTGTCCTTGGAAAAATTACAATACAATTAATATCAATTTGGAACAGTCTAACCAACAAATTGCAAACAATGAGAGCTTGACATAAGGAACTAATTTACGCACAAAAGTCATCAATTAGGAATCAACAAGTGCACAAAAAGATATGAAAATGCAGCCAATTTATAATGCAAACTTGGCTCAATCAGCAGGCCCCAAGGGCCTAGTATCACCGACTATAGTCTACTTTTCTATAATGGGGTTTTCACAATTCCAAAGCTAATACTTTTATGTTTTATCTCAATACTTTTATGTTTTATCTCATTCTATTGGTCTACGTGGATGACATTCTAATTACAGGCAACAACTCATCACACATTCAGTCAATCATCACCAAGCCCAATACTCAAATTGCCCTCAAAACATTAGGCAATTTACACTACTTTCTGGGTTTTGAAGTTTACAGAAATACAACCGGGCTATATCTCTCACAAAGTGGCTATATCTGAAACTTCCTTGCTCAAGCTAATATGCAACTTTGCAAACCTTGCTCTACTCCAGCTTCTATAGGACTCAAGCTCTCTCGCCATGATGGTCAACCTTTTGCCGATCCCTCCCTGTATCGCAGCTTGGTTGGTGTTCTATAGTACCTATGCAATACGAGACCTGACATTAGATTTATCATAAATAAGCTCAGTCAATTTCTCTCAAATCCTCTCACTCCTCACTAGATCGCCCTAAAAAGAGTCTTGCGTTACCTGAAAGACACCTCCGATCTAGGGTTGTTGTTCCGATCGTTGTCCTCTCCTCTTGATCTTCAAGCATTCAGCGACTCTGATTGGGCCAGTTCTCCAGATGACCGTAAGTCCACCAGTGGTGGATGTGTCTTCCTTGGCAGCAACCTCGTCTTCTGGAACTCTAAAAAGCAGATTGTGGTGGCACGATGCAGCATTGAGGCCGAATACAGGGCTCTCTCTCAGCTCTCCACTGAAGTCCTTTAGTTGACCTCTCTTCTCTCCGAACTTGGGTTCAAGCCTTCCCGATCTCCTATTCTCTAGTGTGATAACAACGACACACGTTCTCTCTCCCAAAATTCCGTCTTTTATGCTCGCACCAAGCACATAGAGATTGATGTCCACTTTGTGCGGGACAAAATAGCCGACGGTCTCCTGGAGGTGAGGTATGTGCCCACTGTTGACCAACTCGCCGATTTACTCACTAAGCCTCTCACTGCTGCACGATTTCAAGAGTTAGCTTTCAAACTCAACCTAGTTTCCAATCCTAGGTTTCATTTGAGTGGGGGTCTAAAGGAATCTGCCCAACTATACAAGCCATTGGCCAGGCAACTTGCAATGGGCCTAGAACCATCCACATGGGTTCTTTTGCAGACAACAAGCAGCTACTACTCAAGACTACCACAACTCATTCTACACCTGCTACTACCAAAAGCAATCCTTCCCAACAAACTACCAGCTATAAATAACCAACTCTGTTTTGTCAGTAGAATAAAATGTATTCCATTAATAGTCTAGAACCTCACATACATACATTCTGTATATATTGCTCTCATAGCAAATAAAATAAACAAGTAAAAAGGTTTTATACATCATATTCTTCTTGCTTCATTTCTCTTCAGGGTGCTGTGTAAAATGTATAAAAACCTAGGGAACTGTTACAGAGATGAACCGAAATAGATGTTAGATCAAGAAGATTTACCAGCATATGCTCGTGATAATCAACGGGTCGTGAAGGAACCGGGAGCTTCTTGTCAATCGCAACTTAAAAATAATGATCATGAGACCACAGACGATTATGAATTGAGTTTAGATTGGACGGATAATTGGTGGTCGAAGTATTATGGTTCAAACAATACGATTGAAGAATTAATTGAATGAAAATACTTTTAGAAAGTGTTTGTGCGTAGTGTAGATGAAATTGATCAGATGCTTACTAAATATAACATGTAATAAATTTTACTTATATTTACTACGTTTTTCCGTTTAATAACATATTAATTATAAAACATCAAACTTTATTTAATTTTATAATTATAGCAAGAACTTAAAAAAGTGATAATTAAATAATTAAATATTTATTTTATTTTTTCAATTCTAACCCGATGTTAGTATTTATGTTAAAGTTGTTGACGTGGTTTGTCATATAAGATGGAAACTTTAAACAATTATACATGTCAGACTTAATTAAGTTTAACTAAACTACGTTGTTTTGAGATTGAAATATCTAAATCAAACTTATTGTCTAAATTGTTATAATTGAAGATCCTAAATCATTTTGTTCTCACATAGAAACAAAGAGAGTCTAAGTGGTAAGTTGGGATTTCATTCAGGTTGTTAGAAACTGTGTCGTCGTCATCTTGTATTAGCATGACAGTGTCGTTATCGTATTGTACCAACATGATAAATTTAATTTAAAAATTTCGATCACAAAACAACACAATTTAGTTAAACTTAATTAAGTCTGACATGCATAAGTGTTTATGATTTCTATTTTATGTGGCAAGCAACGTTAACAATGTTAATGGGAATACTAACGTCAGGTTAGAATTGAAAAATTAAAAGTTTGAGTATTTAATAGTCAATTTTTAAAGTTCGAGCTATAATTGCAAAATTGAGTAAAGTTTAAGATTTTTTTTCAATTAATCCTTAATAATAAGTTTAATAAAAATGAATTGTTTTTATTTAATTTTACAATTATACAAATATTTAAATAATTTTATACAAAAATTAATATCATTATGAACATAATTAAAAACTTTTAATTTTAAAAATAAATATGAATGATATTTCTCTTAAAACTATATTTGATGTATTTAATAATATTTTTTAAAATTGACAATAAATTGAGCGATGCTTAAATAATTCTTTTTTATGTTAATTTAAATAGCTTCACCCATATCTAATTCAAATAATAAAAACTTGAAATTTAATTAAAATTTAAGTGAAAATAATATTATTTTTAATCTTTTAAGTAAATTAATTCAAATAATTAAATTGATTTGGTACAAAATAAACGAGTTAAGTAAGACGGTTTCCTTGAAAGTCAATAGGTCAAACTCAGGTTAAGATCTAAAATGTTTTTTAAAAAGTAGGTAGCTCAAGCTACTCAGGTTCAGCTCAATCTAAGACTAACTCTTATAAGCAAAACGACTTCGTTTTGCTGAAAATGGCACTGTTTGTATTTTTAATTTTTTTAAAAAATTGGACATAAGTGCAGAATGAGCTCGAGTTTAGACCGCCTCAGGCTCAATTGGGCTAAGACTTCGGTTTCGATGACCGAACCCAACCCAACTAATTGACATCCTATTCAAACGGCACCAACAATCAGAATTCAAAGATAGACGTTACATTTATACAGCGTCACACACGGAATCTCCTCCCAAAGTTTTATTTACTTTTTTTTGAGCCGCCGCTTCACTATAATTCAAACATCCTTCTTCCCTCGCTAATTGAAGAAAAACAAATTGCCGAAAGGCGAAAACGCAATTCCACAATTTTCATTCACTTGCTTATCACTCTCTAGGTTAGTTCTATAATCTTAAGGTGTAGCCTTCGAATTTCGATTGTAACTACTCGTTTGGCTGCTATAATTCTCTGGAAGAATGAATGAATCGGTCGAGAACTTCGGTTTCGATATTGGCAGAAGGCTGAGTCTCATTGATGTCTCCTTTGAGGACGATTGCCTTCTTTATGCTTCTCCTTCTCCTGATCTTCAGATTCACCAAGTTTCAGGTTCTCTTTTGATGTCTTTCCCTCTCAGTTTGACGCTTATCGCTGTAAATGAACCTTGGAATATGTTTTCGTTCTTGTTTCTGAACAAGCTTTCTTTGTGACGTTCACTTATCTCTCTTGTTTAAAGGAAGTATTTTAAGATCATGATTATGATGTTTTGGAAGTTTTGAAATAGTTCCTCTGTCTAAAACTGCCATTGAAAAAAGTGAGTACTGGTGAATTAAATTCAATTCTTTAATTAGAATCGTGTGATTGTTGTGGTCAGATACGTCCACTGAAGTTGGGAAAGAAGTATGCAAACCGGTCCAATCATCCGAAGCAGAAGGAACTGCAAAAAGTGGAAGATACAACTTGAGAAAAAGCCTAGCCTGGGACAATGCATTCTTCACAAGTGCAGGTATTCTTCGAGAGCCTGTGAAAGTTTGAGTTTCTCTTTTCGACTTCCAGTTCGTCTAAAAGAGTCAATGAATTCATATTCGGTCACTACGCGTGGTAGTTTTAATGCTGTTTCTTGTCTCCATTTTGTATGAATTATAGTATTCTAGTTAGATAATGTTCTGGTGTAATTAGGTGTTCTGGAACCAGAGGAGTTGTCTACCATGATTACAGGGAATGAGAAAGGCAGAAAACATATGCTGCCTGGAATTGAAGAGGATGTGCGGAAATCTAGCGAGTCCGTATCTACATTAGCAAGTGACAATTTGACGATTGATACTCCTGATGCTGACTTGTTTGGAGATATTAGAGCTTCTATACAGAAGTCCGGTAGAGCGCTGAATCTGGTGAATTCAACCAATGAAGTGCAAAGTGGAATAAAAGATAACCGAACTGCCAAGTGTATGTATGCTTTTTTTGTAAACATGGCATAGAAAGTACAGTGTCCATTTTGCATCCCCCATATCATCAAACTTCTGCCACCATGGGAAATCAATCCTACTTATAGGACCATTGTTATTTCATCATCAATCATTTTCTACCCACCTTGTTCCTATTCATTATATTCTATTCGCCATCACTCTGACCTAATACTTCAATTCCACTCTAGCCACCAGTATGCTGCTGGTTTTTATAGCTCTGTCAGATTCTAGTGTCGGACAAACTTGATCAACAGAATGAAATTTGAATTCTTGAGTCAGATATGTGGTGGAGATAATGTTGTACAGTTACTCCAGTCGTACTCTTAGGGAAATTATCTTATATTCTATAATGTGTACAATTAGGTTAAGAATGGTGTACTGGCTACTTGTTATACTCTACGTAATGGGTTAATGTGATATAGGATTTTACTCTTTTTTTAGTTTCTTTTCACAAACAAAGAAACTGAAATTTTATTGAGAGCTTCGTTCTTCATTCTAAGATCATATCCTTTTTGGTTCCAAGTTCAGATTTGTCGGCTGCTCTGTTCACTAATCACTAGGTTGGGAGATCTAACTTAATTTATGATGTGCAAATTTGCTTATTGAGGTCACTTTTTAACTGAGAACTCTATTTCAGCTGCAGAAAAAGAGGATGCTACATCTCAAATCAAGGTAAGTTTTATGGTTGGTATCCTAAAGTCATCATTAACTAGTTTCTGTGGCTTAGACTACGTGATTGTCAATCTCAGCTAAATACTAAAGCTGCTCTGGAGAAGCCAAATGTTATGCAGGGATCTGGGAGAACATTAAAGCAGGTCTCTGTCTGTCTCAATAAATTCAAGAGAATTTGTTGATTATATGCTGCTTTTAAAGGAATATTATTTAATTAGAGTCCATTTAATTGAAAAGTAGAGAATATGCATTATATAATGTGTTTCATTATACATAAAGATTTGACATATGATGTGCTGTTAAAATAATGCTGCTTCAATATGTTACTGTAAATGGACAGTCAACTTCATTCATAAATAAACCACCAAAGGTTGTTGGAAGAGTCGGTCCAATCTCGACGTCAGCATCCAAAAGAATTTCACTGGGTGCAAACCGTAATATGGAGAACGGCATTGCAAATGTATCACCTGTAACTTCCAACAATGAGAAAAAAGCAACTGGTAATTCAGATCATGCAAAAGTTCCAATTGGTAACTGAAACATTGTGTCTTTAGATTTACGACTTTTGCATCCAATGATAATGCTTGACATCACATTGTTGCAGGTAGATCTGTGAAATTTTCAGCTTCGGGCAGTTCAAGGAATAATGCATCTAGGTCCAAGCTACCTTCGAAACCTTCTTCTTGTTCTTCAGTGGCAACAAATACGCAGATAATAACGCCTGCTTCCTCTGTGGACAGCTCCGAAAAATTGTCATCAGACGATATTAATGTTGTGTCATCAGATTCTATGAAAAGAAAAGTCTATACCAAAGCTGGGAAGTATCATGCTACCCCTGGTTCAACCATAAAAAGAGCAGTAAGAATCTTATCAAGGAATGGCCATCAGTCAACCAATTCAAATATCTCACCTTGTTTGGAACATACAAACAAGCTCCCTTCTCGCATATCGCCTGCCAGCTCTGTCAGCGAATGGTCTACGGAGTCACTCTCGCCCACTTCTACTCTTAACAAAGGCTCTAACCACGCAAGTCCTAGCTTTCATACTTCGGAAGATGGTGATGCCAACCAAGTTCTGGATTCTCAGAACCATTCTCATGAAAATTGGTCAACCGGACATTGTTCTCAACGTGCTGGATCCACGGGTGAAGCTGTAAAGAAAGTTCAAAGAGGGACAATAGGTATAAGTGCACCTTTGGGTACAGAATCCGTTAAACGTTCAGGGCTTCGGAAGCCATCACCAAAAATTGGTTTCTTTGATGGGGTGAGTGATAATTTCTACTATATTACTATTGTGCCTAGTTAACAAATGATTTTAAGGAAGTTTTAATGCGAAGAAGGTACTTGATGACATATTGGAACCGGTAGATTAAGATATTTATCTATTCAGCCTATTTAATCAAAAGCATCCCTTTTATTTCCACTTGTATAAAATTTTGGTCATACTGGGCAAGTATACCCTGACGCTTACTTTGATGATGTGTAGGTGAGAACAGCAGCTACACGATCTCCTAATGAAAGTACACAATCTCGTCTAGCTTTACCAAATGCCTTACCTAAAATTAGAGCTGGAACTGGAAGTGTTAGCCCACAAGAGTCACACTTGCCAAGCCTTGGAAAGTCTCAACCTGCTGGAGAATCATTTAGTTGTGTTGGAAAACAAAGGACCCCGTCTGTTTTGAAGGATAAAGTAAGTGATGATACTGGTACTGTTAAAGGAACAAAGATTGATCCCTCTTAACACACCTCAAAGTGCTCTTAGCTCAAGTACCAGTAACAATGTTGAAAAATCAGATTCGTCAGAAGCGGCAAAAATCACGTCAGAAGTGCTTTGAATTCTTCTAATTTCCATGAAACGGGAAAGACTACTTCTGAAGTAGTAGTTGGTATGATCCATCAATTTGAGTTTCAGGACATTCATGATGAGGTGAATAGCGCAACTGTTGGTGAATATTCAAGTGCACTATAGTAAGGAACTATAGCATCAACGTAGAAGCAGATGATAAATATTCACGTGCCAAATCTGCGGTATAGGTTAACTGAGGATTGATAAAGATCACTATGGTGTGATTAAACCGATTTTAAAGTGCTGTGTGGTATTTATTAGAAAAAACTGTCTTCTTTTAATTGTTTACTGAGATAATTCAGGCTTATACGTATATAAAGCATGGATTTTGATTATGTTTTAGTACAATACAACTCATTTTAGTACCAGTTCCATCCGGTATAGTATTCAAAACTCTGCCCAGTAAACGATACATGCATCGAGTAAGAATTCTAAACAAGAGCAATATCAACGCCATTTATTCTTATCTAGCATGATTTTATGCTCGAAATTGTTCCCAAATACCATGATTGTATCAATCGGCATTATACACTGTTTCAATCTTATGGTCAGCCTCAAGCACGGCAAGTAGTTGAAGTCATCTAGGTTTCTTATAAGCTATCAATCAAAACTAAAATAACCCAAGTGAGAATTTGAATCCAGAATTTCAATATGATAACTAGTGAAAAAAAAAACTCTTGCACAGATCCACTCAACAAAAAAGGTAAATCCAAAATCTTTAGGAAGATTAACAAATGAAGTATAAAAGAGACAATTAGCTCCCCATCCAAAATTAAGATCTTGGCTTCTCCTTTTTCTCCTTGAAAAGTGCCAGGAGGGAGACACCAGAAACCTTCACAACCTTGAATCTAACACCAGGAATATCACCAACAGCATGGCCCTTACGTCCAAATCCAGCAATCAACACTTCGTCCTGCAACCATACACCAATTTCCATTATCGCTTAATGCAATGCATAACAAAATAATGAATACCAACACAAATAACCTACACAAGCTGATCACTCACGTTCTCTTCAATGTAGTTCAAGCAACCATCATTAGGAACAAAGGCAGCAATCTTCTTCCCATTTTTAATTAGCTGAACCCTAGCACATTTACGAATAGCAGAGTTTGGCTGCTTGGCCTCAATACCTCTGCATAAGAAGATTACCAATTAAATCTCTGTTTAACAGCGTAAGGATGATAGCATAAAGAATATAAGAATGTACTAATCATCATGTACTGTCTTACATCTTCTCAAGAACAATTCCTTTGGCATGGGAAGATCCTTGAAATGGCTTTTTCCATTCATTCCCAAGATGGGATTTCTTGTATGACTTGTCAGCCCACCTTTGCCTTCTTCGGTGGGACTTCAGCTTGCGACCAGCTCCCATACCGCGTGTCTTCCTACAGGGTCGTAGGCATCGTTAAATACATTCAACACAGATAATATGACCATATCTGATATCTCCAGTTAAACGAACTTAACAGAGAACAAATAACAGCTTGGTAGCTGAACGACATAGATAAGCAGGGTATAAGTCCATATACAGCATAGCACAATCAACAAATGGAAAACGAACCCAAAAGGACTGTTTCTTTTAAGAACTGCACACCCATATCGGAGGTTGAATGAAAACGGCGATTTAATAGTCAATTTGTTAACTTCTCAAAACAGCTTAATCTACCCCAAGCAAATATTCAAGATTCCTGTGTTATTGACAAGCTAACAAGCTAATATCTTCAGTGTTCAAACAAAAGCTAACCTAACCCATAAACTAGAGTGTTATGTAGAAAGAGAAATCCCAGTCGAAACAAAGATAGCAGCAACTTAGCACGGTACCGCCATGGAAAGACAGTATTATCTAACAGGCGAACTTTCGGTAACTTTCATGCATCAATAGCTTTCGTATCAAACAACCAACAAAAAGAAAACCAAACAAATTCTTAAACAACAGAAAGAGGGAAGAGGAGAGATAGAGAAAGTACCCCATGGTTGCAAACGTAAAACCCTTCGACGGCTACGAGAGATTGGAGACGAAGAGTATAGACCTACCCTGAAACAATGCTTATTTATAAATATATGCAAAGTGGGATGGCCCAATAGAAAGTCTTGTCGGGTCGGGTTAGACAAACCAAAAATTATATTTTAAATTCGAACTTTTATCTAAATTTAATTGTTGTTAAAATAAAAATATTAATAAAATATTAAAAATTTCAATTTATCACAATATAACTAAAATACTACGCATTAATTTTTTTACAAATAAGTTATTATTTTTAACTAATAATAATCAATTAATAATAATAAATAAAAATTAACTTGTCATATATTTTTAAAAAATATAAATTCTATGCTAACAAAATTAATCATAGGAATTGACAATAAAAAATTAAATTATTTAAAAATTTAACTAGAAATTTTCAATCATATGCTTTGAATATAATTTCAACCATTCGTTACACCAAATAATTAAATATCAATTATTAAACATATGAATATAGATTTTCTATTTCTTGAAATTTTATTATTGCTGGTTAAAAAGACTTTTTGCATATAAAAAAACTTTTTAATTATTAAATTTGAATTTCAAAGCTTAACTTATATATAAAAATTTCAACTTATAACTTAAAAGACAATTAACTATAGCTTTCACTAACACATTTGTTTGATTGAAAGTTTGCTACCAGAAGAGCATATTGTCATACAAATTTTGGAATTATACAATAAATTGATTCTTACATAACTGTTTCATATTTGTAATGCCTTTAACATAGAAAGAGGGCCTTTTTTGAGTTGAACATGAAAGGGAAGAAACGAAAAAATGCGGAAAATATCTGATTTCGGTTCTGTGACTTCAAATGGACTTTTCAAAATTGAAACGAGTACGAATCCATAGAGACCTTCATTAGAGTCGATCCCTGAGATGTCGTTAAGGCCTTTCTATAGCTTTCCTAGCACGTAAACCTCTGAATGGGCCAGAGTATCCGTATATTCACAATTTGCTTAAGCAGCTATAGGAGACCTTAACTTTATATACATAATATCTATATTGTGCCTCTCTATCACAAGATTAATACAGGTCCAGTCCACACTTACTGAGGTTTATTTTCCCCACCGAACTTTAGCCCACTAATCCAGATCCTTTATTGAACCAATTTATTATCTTTCTCCGGATCAAACTCGATTAGCTTAATTGATAATTTATTAAAACCATTAAAATGTAATTAATTGTTGTCTACCCTATAGGAAAATATCTAACATTCTCCCCTTTTGACAATAGTTAATTATAGTAGTTGTTGCAAATGTAAAAATAGTTTAAAATACGGTTAAACCAATCACTGTATAGGTCGATCAAGTTTAAAAATCCATTTGATCCAAAGATAATAAAAGTTCATCATTCTGTCCCGTAAGGCTTTTAATACTGAAAAATATCAAATACATGTGTCATGTGTGACACAAATTCAATACAATCATGCATATCTAATACCTCATTAATATGAATGAGAAAATAGAGTGTAGCAAACTATGATGATACTTGTATGATCTGAAATGTATCATCTTTCCGTTTGTCAGTCTTAATTTCTTTGAACTTTATGCTAAACTGTACTAAAGAAATTTGTTTTCTCTCACTAAATGTTAAACTGAATTAGAGAAAATCTTTATGGGATTAAATACTTATATACCCCTACGTCATGTCAAAATCCATGGATATACATATACATTTATATGTGTCCTGATGACATAGACTCAAGGTCGTGGGGACTATGCCACAATCGTTCCCTTCTTCTTTTTTCATCCCACATAGTAACATCATTAACAATCTCAATCTATCCTCGATTGATCACTATAAGTACTTTCATGCATTACTCTAATTCATCTTAGACTTTGAATTATGGGGACTATGGCTAACAAATATTCATGTATCATAGATTGCTTCCTATATCATCTCCACGCATATAATACTTATGTGCTTGATTCTCACACTTGTCATGATGATCCCGTTATTAAATATGTGCTCACAAAATAACAAATTAACTTAACCGTGACAACTTTTATATATATCACTATCATTATCCCTTCTTCCAATTATCATTATATTGTCATACATACGTATGGTCACTATCAATTCGGAATTATAGATACATAATCATCCTGAAATTCTAATCTTAATTCCACTAACATATTTTTATAGTGGATCATAATTCTTGTCACATTAATCAACAGCCAGTTCAGTTCCAAGTTCATCTTCTTAGGATCATAATAATTTTTTGTTTCCATTTCATTCTACTTAGATACTTTACTTATTTCTCTATTTTCCTCAATCAAACTGCGATAATGTATTCACATCTATATCACATTCGGGGATATATTACCACAGTACAATATTGATGTCGTATTTCATAATACATCCACCAATACAATTGCATTAAATCATTATTTGTCATATTTAACCATATCCTATTTCCCATTTCTACATATCCACAAACTTTCATTTTCTCGCATTCATGCATATCATTATTCTTCCCACTACTTCCATCAGTTCAAACTCTTAACAAATGCTCATATATGTGACTCATATACATGCAACTCAGACTGGGGATCAGTTGCTACTGCCTGCCATGACATGATTAAATGCATGTAACTTAACACATATTTCAAAAAATGCCCATGTAAGATACTAAATCTGGGCTCTGATACCAAAATGTAGCACCCCACCCTCGGAAGACATGTACCCGACATCTAAGGTAATATCCGAGTACGTACTCTACAAGGGTAGCATGCTAGAACAATCATTCAGTCAAAATTCATTACAAAATCTTTGTTTCTTTAAAATAATGCACAAGTATGCAGAAATCATTAATCAAATCGGGCTCACTTTATTTAAAAAAAATATTTCCATTCACAAGTTACAATTATTACAAACATTAGTATTTAGCAGCCACGTTGCCCATTTCAGATACATAACACTTGCAATCATAATGTCATTTCATTACCAAATCATTCACATACACTTTGTACAATTCTTGCATAACATAATTCAAAAACAAAATCACTGAAGAAATATGCAGGTGCAAACTGATCCCAACCCTTAATCTATATCTGATCTTAGTGGTTATAACTGAATAATTCCTCGGAACCTAAAAAGCCATATTGTAATTTTTATGAGTTTTTTGAACTCAATGAGTGAACTATCATTGATGATTTCATCTGGGTCAAATACACAAAATCACATATTTCACATATATTTATTCAGATCATGAATAATCCAAATACTCACATTATCATGGCACATCATGTTATCATCGCAAATTCAAAACAAATATATATCTAAATACAGATGCATATGAGACTCCAAAATTTGTTATTATTATTGTGACTGAGTTCCTTTCACATACGTATACAGATACTGGCCCATTGGGCTCAGTCAGAACAGAATCACGGAGCATAGCTCTACGTGCAGAAACAGAAATCACGTAGCAAAGCTCTACGTGCAAGCGCTTTCATACTGACTACTCCAATCACAAGCCTTTATCTAAACATGCATTTTATGAAATGCACCAAATACAAAATATGTCATGTATAACAGTCACGTATGATGCACAGTCAGAAATCTTATAGTTATCAGACCTAGGTCCAGCATTCAACTTTTGTTGAGAATACTCACATCTTTCAGAATTTCAAAGCAATCAGAACACTTCTAATACATACCCGAATATTAAACTCCTCAGACCTTAAGTCTATAATTCATAAATAAGTCACAATCAATTAATAATTGGAAGTTAAACAAATTCAATCAATCCTAGGAAAATCATCTAGGTTGACTCACAGTACGCTCCAATATGATATTGCTTGGATAGTCCAGCAATGTCTGACTAGCGTCCAATGTGCTCCTCTATATCATACAAAACATATTTACATATATCACACTTTTGCACAAATGTATAAGTATTCCTTTATGCACATCTATGTATAGAAAATAGGCACAATGCATGTTCAATGACAATTCGGGGTATCTTATTGTGATCCTTATCACCACATCATTCATATATCAAAACTCACATAATTATCATTGTACTTAGTGTTTGGACCATAATAAAATAATGTGAAACTAATTTCGTAATCCAATTGATCATTTCAGATTTTTCTAATAACATGCTTTCAGGTCAACTTTGCATGATTATTCTCACCGAGAAAGCGAAGTAATTTGATAATACTTTCTTCTAAAATTTTTTTCTCCCATGTCTTAAATTTCCAATGATACCAAGATCATGTGATTTGGTTCATTATTCTATGAGTTATGCTCAAAATACTACAAACTAAGTACATTTAAAATTTTGGCTAGGGCATGATCATACATTCAAGTTTTACAACTCATATATCTCAATTCCAATATCCAAAAATTACAAAATTTATACCAATTGAAAGCTAAGAGAATAAGCTACAACTTTTGTGAAGGCAACTTTTCTCAATTCGACATACATCAATACAGTTTATTCGATAACAACAGGATATGATTTCTGGCACTGGTGTGCTACAGCCTAAGCCAAGATTCACTTTCAAGCCAAATTTCAAGACCCTTAACAATAGAATTCAAAATCAATTTCTTCTTAACACTTGTAGCCAAATTTCTTTAGTTTAATTTAAATCAAGTATCATATCATATCATTTGAATAACCAAAATACCAAAGCATGATCAATGAAATCATTCCAGTTAACAATATTCCAACACACTCACCATTTTCATCCTAATTCATCATCATCAATTCTCTATCATAACATGCTATAAAGACTGATAATTTACTTGCATGTTTAACTCCAATTCTAGCTCAAAATATCAAACTCATTCAGCTCTCCAAGCAAGCAGAAACGTCACACATTCAAGGTAAAACTTGGTTGGATTTCAGCTAGGTTTAGTAAGTCAACTTCAAGTTAATCTTTTACTTAACTTTGTAAGGCTAAAACATAGATTATTTTTGGAACAAGTAGGCATAACCATAAGCAAACTTAGGGAGGTGAAGGCAGAGAGTTTCGATGGTGTGTGTGTGAGAAGAAAGAACAACAATGGGATGAACCAAGTTTGCTCCTGCTGAATGTTACACCTAAGGTGTTAGGTGTCATATAATGGAATGGCCATATGTCTAAAGGCATGTTCAACAAGTATCAAGTATATATGCTGCCATATGTCACCATTAAAGCTAGGTCACATGTTATTTAAGTACAACAACCATTTTTCCATTTATCAATGCCATTTGTCACCAATTTATTAGTCCATTTGTCCCACAATGATTAATGCCGAATGTCACTCAATTATAGGCTTAATCATCCAAATTTTCATACATCAATTTATCCTATCACTTGGTAATTTTTCTAGTCCAAATGTACATTCTAATCCATCAATTTCCCAATCCAAAACATTAAATTCCAAATTTCTAATTGAAATCCAATCATACCAAAATTCAAGACATATCAAATAACAATTCACATTTATAGATTAATTTTACCTGAAAAATGTCATGAATACATGCACAATCATATTAATGTGTAAAACTCATTATTCACGTGTATGAGCATGCCATATTTTGCATAAGCATGAATTGTACTTTCTCATTTCTCAATAATTTCTCATATTCACTATTCAAGTCTTATCATGGGTAACAGGATGTTACATTTCTCCTGTCCATTTCACCTTCTTCATCCCATCATTTTTCATTTGTTGATTCAAGCAAAGTCAAAGAGGAAAGGAAAGAAAGACAATAGAAGAACTACTTTGTCAATTTTCAGGTTTAGGACCTCACTTAGTTGATTTCTATATTTTTGTATGATTGAATGGATATAAAGATTCATTTGGTTGTGCAATGGTTGCTGGGATGTTGCTTTGGTGTTACTTTGCATGAACTTGGATGTATATGACAAGAGAGTATCGTGTAGTGGAATTCTATCTAGGTTTGTTTGAGCCATTCACATTGTTTAAGTCATAACTCCACATACAGACCTCCAAATTGTGTTATTATAGTTGCATATGAAACCTAATACATAGAGCTAAACATCTCTAGAAGGGATTCTAACTTAATTCTAGCTTTATGACCTTGGAAATTAAGATCAAAAATGGTGAGCTGATGTTGCCCTTGTTTTGGAGCAGCTTGTGATAGTTTCTCTGTATCTTATGATTTAGAAGTCCAAATGGTCTGAATATAAGTGCTATAGAAACTAGATACATAGAGGAAAAATCTCTAGAAGACCATGGAACCTAGTTTTGACTTTTTCTATACGAATATTAAGGAACCACTAGACTCCATCATGTGATTTGTTTCTAAACTGATAGTTTGCCTATTTTTAAACCACCGTGGGCTTAGCCCAAATTACACTATTTTGAGTTTTTTTCCATTTCCAATTTTTAATGAATCTTATCCGAACCTCTTTGAATGTGTATGAAACTTTTCAAAAACATAGAAATAAATGAAATAGGACTTACCATCTTTGAATTGGGTGACTGAATGTTAGAAATTAAGATTGAGCATAATGCATTCCCAAGAAAACTTACATGTTAATAAATGATTTGTATGCATATTTATCGCTTATATGTGTATAGTATGATTATACAAGTGTTATTTTGATACCTTTCTAAAGATGATAAGTTATGACTTGCATGTATGAACATAGATACAGATTTTTATCATATGACTTGTCAATATATGAATTGTGAAATTGGCAAATGGTTAAAGGAAATGTTATAGTGCTTACTTTATTGCCTTGGTGCTGGATAGATGGGCATGTCTATAGGGTTACAGTGCAGCTGCTACAGTTTGACACCAACGGTATCCACAGTTCGATACTTTCAGGTATCCACAGTTTGATACCTTTGGATATCCACAATTTAACTTTATGACCTTTTATTAACACGTATAATCAATTTTTAAGAGAGCAACAGTCAATGAATTAACTATAAGTGCTTAATTTGGTACATAGTAAAATCAATAGTTAAGTCTTGGAACTAAGTATTACTTCAAGCCAAAAAGCTCTGTATAATCCAAACCCATAAAGAAGAATACAAGTAATTTGATTTGACTCATCATTTAATTATATTATATTATTCTATTGCATAAAAATTCAAAATACACTTATTTTTCCTTCTATTATATTGATATTCTTTCCTCATCTTTTCAATTCTCTTTAAAAAGTGAAAGAAAGGAAAAACCAAAGTCTTCTCTTCTTATGATAAAACTGACCAATGATTTGACAAATTTAGGTGGTATTCGAAAGTAAATCTACTAGCTTTTTTAGTCTATTATATGATATGCTTAACAATTTAATTGTCATTACCAATCAATCATCTTGACAACATAACCGAAAGAGATTGCTAATGGATAGTTAAAAGAATCAATAGATCCATAGATTTATCAAATGAAGAAAATGGATATACAAATCAACTATACACTTGAAAAATGTTAACTATTCAAAAATACAATTGATTAGATTTCAGTTTTATTACTAATTTACTATACAATTACAGGGACCTCTTCCTCCGCAGCTAATTATTAATTGGCAATGACGTAATTTTATACTCAATACTATTATACAAATTTTAAAAATATGTAACAAAAAATTACATCAATTAATTATTTACCAAATACCCAATACTATTATACCAATTTTAAGAATATGTAACAAAATATTATATCAATTAATTATTTAATTTAAAGTTTAAATACTAACAAGTTTACTTTACATCCTCAGTTTTAAGTTGAAACTTTCAAATTTCAACTTCCAATTTATGCATGCCTGTGCATTTCAAAAGTGGAACCAAGTAAGTCCTAAATGAATTAGTAAATACTAGCCATTTCTGGTTGCTTAAACTTAAAATCAAACTTTGACTATTTCAAATCATATGCCATTTGATTGCGTCCATCACAGTAAGCATTAAACTTCATCACTTCAAAAATTATTCTAATCTCACATTTTCTTATTGATCAATTAGAAAGTTTTTTTTTCTGATTACTACGCTTAGTAGTTAAAATATTTTCCTATGCACATTAATTTATTTTTAAAATATCAAATTAACATTGAGCATATTTTCCATTATTAAATACCTACCATTTCTGAATATTTAATTTAAGTTTTTAATGTTATATTAAAGTATATTTTGTGGTGTTTATATTTCAATTTTTAAAATAAGAACCAAATTAGGGCCTTCTTTAGATGAAGAAACTACATTATAATATGCCATGATATATATATATATGTATCACATATATACACGCTTCTCCTTCACTATTCACTAATTTGATTTTTCCTTCTTGTAAATCGGGGGCCCAACCCTCCCATGACTTCTACATCGTGCATACGAGACAAGAACCAAACAAACTCAGTGTATTTTTTTTTTCAAAATAATATATAGGAAGACGTAGTCGGGCATCACTATTGAAAGTTCTTTTTTGGTCTCTCAGGAGGTGTCCACTGGGCCGAAGCCGGGGACTAATCCCCCTTTGTTGGGCTGATACATCCCTTTCGGGGGCTGCCGCTGGCCCAAGAGTTTGCTGCATTCCCAAGGGCAGAGATCGAACCCGGAACCTCTTGATTAAGCGACGAGGGTATGTGCCACCCACGCCAACCCTCTGGGTTACTCATTGAAAGTTCTAAAAGCAGAACTTATTGAAAGTGATAAGAAAAAAGTGAAAAGATTGAATCTTGGTATTGAATCCTGGTACGCACACCTTAAAGAGGTGAGAATTAAAGAAGTGGTGTGCATCCAAAACTTGGAGATGTTTATCTTTTTTCTTTTTAGTTGCTAACGAAGTGTCCTAAAAAAGTTTCAATTATAAAAAAGAACCTTTAAATTAAGATGTAAACATTTTTAAAAAGATGTCTTCGTAAACAGAGATAGTATCGGTCAAGTACAAAAGGCAACCAATTCTAATTTGATTCTCGCAAAAGGAACAGATTCAATGGTAGCTAAGAAAGCTATTGCATCTTAATCGTATGCACGATGTAGAATTGACGGGAGGGTTGGGCCCCCAATTTACGAGAAGGAAAAATCAAACTAGTGAATTGTGGAAGGAGAAGCGTTCACATTTTATTTTCTCTTGAGTTGACTGACTTGATTGAATTTATTAAGTCATCAAAAAACATGTCATAAGTGCATAACTGTTAAGACTTGGACAGCGTCAAGTTTCCTGGTATTTTCTGCGAAAATGTTGTTGGTATTCTGTAGGTGGCTTCGGCTCATATTAGGTTCTCACATCTTAAAGAATTTAAAAAATAATTAAAAAATTTATTATTATTAATTGAAAATTTTATAATTTAATTAAATATAAAATTATTAAATATTTAGTTAATAAAAATTACACAATTAATTAATAAATTGATTAATTTTTAATAAAAAATTATTAAATTAAATCGAATAAAAAAGTTAAGAACTAAAATGAAAGTATTCAATTTTTTCCTAGTAAATTGATTAATTCGATTCAGTTTTCAAAACATTAATTATTATCAATTATAAACAAAAAAATTTAACGATTTGAATAATTTTACATCCTAATTTAGGCATTTTTAACGAGTTAAAGACCTTTGTACCCCGAACCTAATTTAAGTACAATATAAAGTCGACATCAGTTTTTGGTGTACATCAACTTGCAAATATAATATCATGTTAGTTGAAGTCCAATTTATTAAACAACGAATCAAATTCCCAACGACCTTTTTCTTAACTATACACTTGAAAGAACCAATAGATCACCCCTGCCCAGGGCTGGCCCTGCACCTAAAGGTTGCATACCTCTCCCAATAGAAGATGAGTCGAGGGTCTATCCTCCGCAAAACGGCATGTAATGTGTCTTTTACCTTGCCTTTATATAAAATAAAATAATCTGCTTTTGACTAACAACTATCATTTTTATTAATTCATAAGTAGTAAACAGTTATTTTATTTTTAAAATATCAAATTAACATTGAGCATATATAACATTGAGTTTGTTTGGTCCTTGTCTCATATGCGAAGTGACTGGAGGGTTAGGCCCCCAGTTTACGAGATTGAAAATTCAAACTAGTGACTAGTTTGAATTTTAATTCATCAAATGGGCATTTTACTTAATTTTGTCCGCATTTAATAAAATAAAGTAAAAATTAATTAATCAAAACAAAGAATTTGAATACTTTTTAATTCATCAAATGGGCATAACTATCACTTGGATGTCGTCAAGATTTCTGGAATATTATATGCGGAAATGTTGTTGATATGGTTTTTAGGAAGAGATCTTTTGTTCCCAACCAATGAAAGCTCTCTTTAAAATGGATGTTTGACAGTAAAATAAAAAAAACACTTTTTTAATAGATATAGTCTTTTTGGTTGTCAAAATACAACTTTTTAAAAAGCTCAAATTTGTAGTTTTTTAAAAAAGTTCTTTTTTTCAGGTAAAATTTTCAGATCAATTAATGAGTCTATTTTTAATCTATTTTGCTCTTATGTTTTACACATAATTCCCACAATATCCACAAACTCATCTTCTTGTTTATTATGTATTTAACTATTTACTCAACTTGAATATTTATTTTAAGATTTATATAATATTATTTGACTTTTTTATATGTTTTAATATTTATTTTTGATATTAGTTTACTTATGTTATAATC
>JAOTBA010000005.1:36031575-36042707 GCA_025629845.1 Erythroxylum squamatum
CAGAACTCTTTCGTGAAGCAGCCAACGCATGGATCCAAACGGCAACGCACAGCTCAGCCAGAATCCGGCAGAACCATAATGTAATTTGAGTTAACTAAATAGAATTTATCAAAACATGTAAAGAACATAATATTAAAATATTAAAAATTAATTATAATCACTATATTTATTTAAATATTATAATATTTTATGGAGGCATAGGAAATTAGTTTGCTAGATTATTGTTTTTAAAAGAACTCGAAAGTCATTTGTAATACCTTATCATCTAACTATTACATATGTGAAATGAATATCAATGAGCAACAACATATAATATTTTAGGTTAGATTAGTTCTTTCACTCTTGAAGCATGTGCATCAATATATGTCATCCTTTTTTTTGGAAATTTATATATGTCATCTATTACTGCTATGTAATCCTAAAAAGTAAAATTATATAATAATAATAATAATAATAATAATAATAATAATAATAATAATAATAATGACGACGACGACGACGACGACGACGACAACAATAACAATAATAATAGTAATAATAATAACAATAATTAAATATATGAATATATCTAAAAATATAGAAAGAATTTTGAATTATGTTGAATCTTAAGAGGTGTATTTATAAAGAATGAAAAAGTAATGACTTTTTATAAGATGATTAACTGCATATAAGATTTTGTGAAAATATTTTAAAATTCTCTAAGTCAAAAGTTGAAAGCGCTCTATATTGACTAGTTATTTCATTATACCCTATAATTATCAAGAAAATTACAAGTTGTTCTTCTCTAATCAAATGACTTATTGGCTGCAGGCCTCATAAACTCTTCAAATCATAACATAAGCTTAAGAATATTGACTTACACATTCTTAAATTCTCAGTAATCCTTGTAGGATTTCTATTTAAAAGTTTTAAATACATTCATGACTTGATAGATCGAAAGTTTTACATAATTACTTGTGTATATGAAAATATTCTCTCTCTAGTTAAAGAAATAATAACTTCCTTCATTAATTCAAATGATTTGCAATTGGTAAGGAGACCATATATTTATAATACCAATATTAAATAATTAATAAATACACCTAAACACAAAAGTTAAAATGATTACAAAACATTATGATACTTAACATAAATTTAAGAAGTTCATATCAAACATTCCTACAAAATATACACTTAAAATGTTCAAACATTGAAATAGTTCTTTACATAAAAGTGCCTAAACCAATAACACTTTAATACATAATAATATGAAAATATAACTAAAGAGATACAACCCAATCCATCTTCCTTACATCTAGAAAGTGAAGAATTATGTAAAGCCTTCATTATTTTTCTATATATCACACCCTCAACCCATAAATCATGTAAGGAATTCAAATTTTCCATCAGTATATTAGTCTTTTAATTAACTAATGACACTTCAAATTCATTATATATAGTGAATGATGTTCCAACAATTTTTTCTTAAGTAAATAATTCTTTCTTTTCAATCATTCACCAATTGTAATTAAGAAATTTTCTAGAATGTTAGAGTAAGTTTTCTTAAAAGGAGAACTTGTAACTTGATCGCTTTTTCAAGTAAGTGAACAAACCTTAACATCATCAATTATGTGTTCCTTTTTTGTACTATTTGATGGAGATTTAGTAGATGGTAACATATGCAAACTAGTTATAGTAATATCTCCAAAAGTATGACAGAAGTCCTCGAAACTCCTTACATCCTTTTTTTTCTTAAAACTGAGCCATTTTATGCACATACAATAATAAAAAAGTGTACATAAGGAAAAAGTTATAATAAGATATATTAGTAATTAATATCTTTAAAAAAATTCCAACATTTATTTGTAGCATTAATTTCATCGGTGAAGTTGTAACCAAATCCTATTTCTTGAGTAAGTTCTTAAATTTCTTTAATCTAGCCTTTAATACATTTTACTTATTCTTTAATTGAACATTGATATACTCTTTATTGAATTTTGTTTGAAGATATGCCTTATTATCCTTCCAACTAGATTTAAAAAAGATAGTAGTTGTTTAATTTTCCTTCTTCACCTCTTCACTTTTTCAACCATTAATGACATTAAATACATCTTTATGAAATCATTCGATACCCCATCATTTTCATTTATTTCCACACAATCATTGGAATAATTTATATTGTTCAAGGCTTCCACCATTAAAAGTAATTATATATAAGTGAAAATTAAAAAAGTAACAAGAAGATATTATTTCAAGCAAGATTTTTTTTAGAAAATAGATGAAATTTGTTTTACTAAAACTAAGCTCATACAACATTACAATGGCACAATATTAATAACTACAACTAAAAAGTGATCTAGGTGAACAACATTACAATGGAACAATATTAATAACTACAACTAAAAAGTGATTTAGGTGAATAAGATTAAAAGAATTTTATGAGCCTATAAGTATGTAATATTATGAAAATTTTGATGATAGATATAGGAGATAAAGGATCGACTTACAAAATCTACCCATTTCCTAACTATCCAAAGTAAGTATCCTCTTTGCAGATTTTTTTTCAGGTGTATGGGGAGATGCCCCCGCTGGCCGAATGAAAACAGTAGGATTGCCGCACTCGCAGGCCATTGATCAGGGAAGACTCATAGGTATATATTTGCTTGTAATACCACTCTTTATGTATTTATTTCTGTAACCTACATCTCTATTATCATGTCACATATGCATGTGGGCCTACTGAAAACAGCCTCTCTACAATGTAGGGAAAAGGTTGCGTACCATCAGGCCCCCCCAGATCCTGCTTCAATGCGAGACTTCAAGGTAAGATGATGATGATGATGATAATTGGAAGTATAAAGTTACATAGAGTGCTAGTATGAGGATGAGATAGATGCAAGAAAATTGGTTGGACTGAACTAGTTCAGACAACCATAAATAAGATCAAAAGTATGTGGGTCAAAGTGATAGTTCTTAAAATCGACAACAGAGCTAGGTGTGGAAGTTGAGGAAAAATTTGGAGTTTAAAGTTGAAAACAAAAATCAAGGAATTTGTGTGAATATCATGGAAAGGAATAGTCTATTGTAGACAATGTGATAAGTCAAGCCCACGATATGTTGGTTTCTATGAAGTGATTAACATAGTGGAAACACAAAGAATGAATGCGAAGACAATATCCTTATTTTTTAGATGACTAAATTTGTTTAAAATTTCGAGGATGAAATTTCTATAAAGAGGAGAGAATTTGTAATATGTTATTTTGATTACAGTGTTGTGTAATATGTCGTACATGCATTTTATAGAGTATGCTCTATTTATAATATGCTGGAGAAATTTATGTGCTTAAATATATTTTTGAGGTTATGACGGAGATCACAGTTAGATCAAAAATAGTTTTGGACTATACCAGAAATTTCTGGAAAAATTTCTGAAAACTCCGAAAATATACAGAATGAGTCTAAACAAGCTTTAAAAGCCCTGAAATGTGGTTTGGAGATTTAGGTAACACTTTTGAATGAAATTTGAATGACTTCGACGACATTTGGTTATTTTCAAATTTAATCCGAAAATTCTTCAGGGCAACCAAAAAAGTTACCGAATATCTTCAAAATATAATGAAAAGCTCCTGAATTAATTAAGATTAGAGTCCCTAGGAATTAAAACGGTAAAAAACCAAGGTCGTTTAAATAGAATTTGGGTAATCCGAAAATTTCTATATAAAAAGACCTGTATCGAATAATAATGAATTTTAGGAATAATGTGCTTAATTAAATTGTTCTAAGCATGCAATTGAAAGGTTTTAGGTTTAATTAGAGTATATTGAGGTCAATTTGAGGTTTAGAATTATATATAATATTTTTTTCAAATTTATTTAGAAAAGTTTATCGGTTTAATTCGGTAAAGGGTAAAATGGTCATTTTGGGTTTTAAAAGTTTTGATATGTGTGAAACCTGTGATTTCGTCCCTCTTTCTCTCAAATAATCACCATCACTGTCACTTTCATTCACATTCTCATTCTCATTCTCTCCTCTCCTCCTCTCTGCCCATTTGATTGCTTTCTTTTCTTTTCTTTTTTTGATCGACTAAGGATTTATTTAGTTGGATGTTAATTAATAGAATGGAATGGAGCATAACGGAACGATTTATAATAGAATGGAATGTAATATAGTGAAAAGTTGTTTAGGAGGGATAGAAGGGTTCATAATATAATGTAGTTAAATATTGTTTGGAAGATGGATGGAATAGAATGTAATGTATAATAAATGACTATTATATCCATGATTTTAAAATAGTTGTTACAGAAGGTTTAACGCTATGATTTTAAAACAGAAATCATGTCCAATTAAAAAGTTACGGTTCAAGTCACAACCGTAACAATTTTTTTTATATATTTTCTAGTTTAAACTAATAAATTTTTAATAAATTTTTTAATTTTTTATTATTAATTATATACAATTTATTATTAATTATATAAAAATATTATTATTAATTATTTAATATATCTTATTTTATTTTATTCTATTATATGTGATTTATATTTAAAAATAATTTATTTATATTTTTATTTATATAGAAATATATACAAACAATTAAAGAATATTTTTTATATATTTTCTATTTTCATTAATAAAATTTTATTAATTTTTATTTTATTATTAGTTATATACAATTTATTATTAATTATATAAAATATTATTAATTACATAAAATTTTT
This sequence comes from Erythroxylum squamatum, assembly GCA_025629845.1. Taxonomy (NCBI): domain Eukaryota; kingdom Viridiplantae; phylum Streptophyta; class Magnoliopsida; order Malpighiales; family Erythroxylaceae; genus Erythroxylum; species Erythroxylum squamatum. The sequence continues at coordinate 36,036,270 of JAOTBA010000005.1, forward strand.
GTAGACCGTAATAAATGAGTTTGGGGAAAAGGGGGTTAGGGTTAGAAGAAATAATTAGTATTAAGAAAAATTATTAAGGGTATATTAGGTAGTATGTATTTATTAGTTTACGTTCCATCATAAACTCCCCAAATCGAAGGTTTCTTATTTTCATTGTTTAAGATGGAATGAAACTTAACATGAAACCCTTCGCTTCTATCTCATTACGTTCCATTCCATTATGAAACCCTCAACCAAACAATGGAAGTATGTTACATTCCATCTCGTTCCATTACTTACCCCTCAACCAAACAAGGCCTAAAGCCTTCTTTAATTTTTTTAGTAAATTAAAAAGAAATCTATACTTATCTTTATTTTGTAATATTTTAAAAAATATATTTAAATTTTTAATTTATTGTAAAAATGGTCCAACATTTCCGATTCTGACATAACATGCCACATTAACTGTTTGTATGCATGATATGACTGCCACATGTACAATATTTTTTCATTAATTAATATTTGTTATTAAATCTTAAAATGTAAACCTAATTTTGTTAAATTATCGAAAACTCGTCTTCTCCATCGTTGCTCTGAAGCTTCAACTCTTCTTTACCCTTATTAAAGGCTCACAAACTCAGATAACAAATTGACATTGGGACTAAAAGTCGTGATCTTCAAATATAATTTTAGAAACTTCTAATTTAACATTAGACCTAGCATGCTGAGAAGTAACTCACTTAACACTTGTAAACATTTTACTTAACTTTGTATTCATCATAATAAAATACTAAAGTGATAATAAAATAGTTACAAATCTTGTAACAGCAAGACAACACAAATTCCTAGCATTGGTAAAATCCTTTCTCATTAAATTCAGGGCTCATACACGATTGTAGATGAATTTAGTTACCTTTTTTCTTTCTGCACGGTCTCATCAATAATAGGTAAATATTTAGCCCCTCTTATATTTTCCAATATTAGGTCAATGCAATATACAACACAAAGAGTCCAATAAAAAGAATCATACTTGCTTTACAATCTTCTTCCAACTGCTTTATAAGTACAGTCATTGCTAGCAATTAACTGAACAATATTTTGCGACTCAACTTCATTCATAACTTCATCAAATATCTTAAATAGATTATCAACATTTCTAGCAAGGCCAAATGCATCAGGAGACTTCAAAAACATTTTCTCCTTTGCAAGATAAACCAAAAAAATTAATACTGGACTCTTGTTTTCTATTTGTCCAACCATCACATATTATTAAACATCTATAAGTAGCCTAAGTCATTCTTCGTTCATCCAAACAACTTTTTATTTCATAAACAGAGCTACTCAAAAGTTTACCTCTGTAGTCATCAATTGAAAGAGTTTTGTACCTTGGACCATAAGAGGCATATCATCCACTATAAGCTGATAATAGTAAGACTGAGCATCATCAAATATTATACTTGAATCATACCACCACCTAGTCATTGCCACTTTTACGTTATGAATCGTTTCTCTAGATTGTAAGGCATTAAAGATTGAAGGCTGAGTTTCAAGAATTATTTGTAGTGCAAAAAAATTAGACAACTGTCTTCTTCTTTTCCTAATATCAGGTGCAACATTTCCTTCTTGTTGTGTAGGAATACTACCACCTTCAACATCCTCACGATCATCCTGATCACCAACAAAAAAAATTATACTAGTAATTTCATAATTCAATTTTTTCCTTATATCTTTCTCATGTTGATACTCTTTAAATAAAGTCTTTATTTTCTATTTCACATCATGACTTACTTTCTTACAAGGCTCCACACCACCTTTGACCCTAACTAAATGTTTCTTTTATCTGGTGATTCCTCCACCCTTGAAACGCTTGTAATACATAAAAATGTTATGGTTCTTCATTTTAGGAACCAAACTAGAGTGAGCTCAAGCTGGATCCTCAAATCTTCCTAAACATGAAGAGATTGAATTATCCGAAGTACTTAAAACTTCTCTTCATTTATCTGTAAAATAAATAAAAATATATGTCAAAATTAAATTAATAAAGTTGTTATCAACTATTATCAAAACAATGTGTATCACTCAACCCAAAACAAATGCAAATGCACATCTTAGATTCTAAAAACATACACATAACTTGAACTTTAGAAATATACATGCATCTTTTATTTAAAGCCAATAGTCTAAGAACCATTATTTAGTTTTAAGTTATTTAGTTTTTCAAATAACGATTGGGCAGGTTCTGTTGATGACTGTAAGAGTACAAGTGGATATTTATTCAAGCTGGACTCAAATACCACCTCTTGGTGTTCAAAGAAGCAACCATCCATTGCATTATCATCTTCTGAAGCTAAGTATATAGATGTCACTTCAACAACATGTAAAGCTATATGGTTAAGAAGAATCTTAGGTGATATGAAGCAACATCAAAAGGAGACTACAACAATTTTTTGTGATAATCAATCCACCCTTGCAATGATAAAGAATCCAATTCATCATAATCACACAAGACACATTGCATTCGACATCATTTTATAAGAGAATCACACAAGACACATTGCATTCGACATCATTTTATAACTGATTTTAGGAAGCATTTTCTAAACGTGCTTATAATTGCTTCGATTTATGATATTCTGTTATCTTTTCTACTTGTATTTAAGGAGACACGAGTTGAAAAAAATTATCTGAAGTTTATATCTTGAGTGTGCCTTTCAGGTGTTTGATAAAATTTCTGTGTGAGAGCTTTGTTCTGTTTTTTTTTTTTTTTGTCCACCCACTCTCTTTCTTTACAATAACACCATTAGTTCAATCCTTTCAAAAAAAAAACAACTACCTTTGGTTCATTCATCAACCTTCTTTGGAAAATCACAGTTTCATATATAAAGCATTGAAGTAGAGGAAGGCAGGACCGCAAGATGCGACTGAGAAGTAAGGATTGAGGAGATGAAGAGGATGAAGTAGGTGACTGTGATACTCAAGCAATGATGATGAGTAGGGAGCCAGCTACATAGAGCTAGACGAAGAAGCAACAACGACGACACAAAAGCAACAATGAGGGATGGATAGTTGGAGATGACACCAGTAGACAAAGAAGCAACAATGATGGATAAGAAGGCAAAAATACGTTATTTTTATGAAGCCATGGAGAATGCAAAGGAAGCTATCTAAGTCCAATATGAAAAATAAGTCTTCTTTATACACACCTTATCTTGCAGTCAATGATGAGAGATGGAAAAGGCAACTTTACTCTATATTGTTTACACTTGGGGCATTTTTGAATCTGAATGTTTATTTCAGACCAATTTTACAAAGAAAGATGAAGTTAATAAGGGAATGATATTAACTATTATAACAATTTTTTTAAATTGAATAAAATATATTAACAATAGTAAAAACTAGTGCAAAATATTACAATGAAGCCACGATTATAGCTTTATTTAGCTATTAACCAATTAACAAAAAGATGATAAGCTAAGACGAGGAGGATCGAACACATAATTGTTGCTCATGACATAATGCAAAATCTCATAAGCTTTTAAGTGGAGATTTATAAGGATACATCTAGTAATTTGGGATTCCCATTGCTATTCGTCAAAGAGACACAATTAATCCAGGTATATATTTTTTAGTTTTGTTACTTGTTAAAAATTAATCACCACTTTATTTTGTTTATAATATTACTTTGTTGTCTTACAGTTGCTTGATAGGACTAACTTGAAATAGGTGTTTTAGAATTACAAATGTTTGCAATTCAAATTCTAAGTTAATGTATGAGTGCAGTAAGGTGTTAAAGGAATTAGTTGAATTCATCCATTCTAAGAAAAGGAATAGATTGTAACACAAAATATTGAACAACTTGGTCTTTGCTTGATACAATTTAATTATTGGAGAAAGGTATATTATTATCATTATTAAATTAAATATAATTTCTTGTAATTTTTAATTATTTTATTTTATTTGTTCAGTAAGACTCTTAATAAAACAAGTAGCTCTATAGATCTAATTGGCCTGAACCATATTGATCTTTTAGCGGATGAGTTTTTTAAGGAACCAAGTTTGATAGATAAAAGCGACTTAGAAGATAATCTTGGATGAAAAAGTATTGACATGTCATTTGGTGCAATGAATTTAAATGATGGTGATATTGAGACTCTTCCCAATAATGAGAATTTTGTATCAAATGAGAATTGAGATCAATTTGGTTTGAGTATATATTTGATTGAATAAAGTTCTAGGTTTTTATTTCTCCTCTTCTTTTAATTTTAGTTATATTTGATGTATATGTTAAATTCTAAATATGCAATATAAATATAACTGTAAATGTTTTTGTTTCAAGTTTCACTTTTAATTGGTTGTTTCATTGACATAAATTCTTATTGTAAATTGTAGTATTTAAATAGTCATGGATTTTTTTTATTCTTTTTGTTTGATATTTTGATTTAATTATAACAACAACAATAACAACAACAACTCAGTGAAAGTCTCACTGATAGATAGAGACTGGGGAGGTCTAGTAGTAAGCAGCCTTACCCCAAAATGATAGATGTTTTTATGTAATTATTATTTATTATATAATGAAATTATAACATTTTAAGTACTTTGTATTGTCCTTAATTTTATATTTTTATATTAATTATGATTATTATTTATATGCAAAAAATGTGAAAATTAATATCAATATAAATAAATAGATTGCTGTTATTTGATATTTCTAATGTTATGATTTTAGAGAGACAAGGTTGATGAAAAATTATAAATTATACAGTATAATATATTAAGGGAACATTTTGTAATTTTAAAAAAGTTCAGGGATCATTTTATAAATTTAAACATTACTCAAAATTGTACTCAGTATTGATCGATTCTAATACAATATCGTACTAGAACAAAATTCAGTATCGATACCAATACGATAACATTGTTCGAAATCAATTTGGGTGTGAATTTATTTGGTATTTTTTTCTACTATGTTCGTTGTCCATTATAGAATTTTAACTACAATTGCTTCAACCCTTATTTTTTTTTGCTACTTCCCTTCCCGTTGATGCTTCGGCACGTTTATTGCAATTATGATTACTTGTTCTTCCCCATTCTGTCGTGTTTTGTTTTTATTGTATCGTGCTTTGGTACATCTACTCTACCTTGTTACATTTTCAATTGTGATTGCCTGTTCTTCCCCGGTACATTTTAAGCTTTTGCTTTCCCTATTAACTATGAAGCTCTTGAAGCTAGGTTTTGTATGTAATTATAGGTATTTCTTATTTCTTTATTGGTTTTTAGGCCTATTATTTCTTTCATTTGTTCAATAGTTCCGAGCTTACTCTGGCATTTTGTTTTTGTAAGAAAACTTGAGCATAGAAGTTTTTATTACTGCGTTTAAAAGTATAGAATTTGATACCCCTCTCATAACATAATATAGTGAATGATTAAAGTAGATGAAAATTTATGCCTTCATTTGTTTTAAAACATTGATTCTGCTTTTTCTTTTATCTAATAAACTCTGTTGTTAATAAAAAAGACAAGAGAAACAAGTATGACGGAGCCAGAAATTTAATATAGGAGGGCCCAAATATTTATTTTTTAAAATTTTGGGGGGCCCAGTATACCACTAACCCTTAAATAACTCTGTCCTTTTATATATATATATATATATATTAAAAATAATTTTTTAAAAAAACTTTGGGGGGCCCAATGGCCCCATGTAGCTCCGTTGGTGATGCATATGGTCATTTTTTTATGTTAAATCAATCATTTTGTCATTACTTCATACTTAGCTTTCTTATAATTTAATTCTTATTTTTTTTGTTTTGATGTATATTGTCATTTAACGTATTACATCCATATGTTTTAATCTGCTTTCTCCTTTAAACTGCATTTTGGCCCTATCATCTTACTTTGGTTATTCCTGCAACTATGATTTACTCATAATTTTAGTTAAGCTTGAGATCGAGCTGAGACCATGTAGGAATATACAATAACTTATGAAGTAAATGTCAAGAAATTTGTTAACATAAAGGATATAAGTTCACTGCCGATAGGAATTTTTCAATTTGAACATGTATATTTGATGACTAATACTGGTCTGCTGATTGTGTTTGTTTATTTTTGATTATATTTATGGTACATTTGATGAAGGAGGGTAAGCAGGAGTATCAGGAATAAGATATATGTAAAATGGGAATTCTTATTTAGTGTATTTAGAACTCAACTAACACTACAAGAAAAATGTGGATTAACAACGGACATTTAGCGACAGAAAATATACCGTTGAAAATTAGTGACGGAAATATGCTTTCCGTCGCTAAAATTGATTAATTTAGTGACGGTATTTATACTCGTCGCTAAAATTGGAGGGAATTCGTCGCGGGAACAATTGCGACGAACATTAGCGACGAAAAATAGGGCCGTCGGTAATCAATACAAGTTAGCGACGAACAAATACCGACGGACAAAAATATA
>JAOTBA010000005.1:36055709-36072730 GCA_025629845.1 Erythroxylum squamatum
TCTTTTTGTGAGGCATTTTTACAAACTTTCTCTATATGTCCCAATTGACCGCATCTATTGCATTTAATGTCCGGTCTCCACCAACATTTATAATGAGCGTGGTTGGTTTTTTTACAATAAGGACATACCGAATGATCATTTTTTTCATATTTGGTTGTTTCCCCCATCACCTGAAATGCCTTTTCTTGATGCTTTTCAACCGTTCTATTGACTTGTGATTCGTGAGCTTGAAGGGACCCCATCAGTACATCAACTGACAGAATCGATAGATCCTTAGCTTCTTCTATAGCAGCTACTACATGATCAAATTTTGGTGTCAAGCTCCTTAGAATTTTTGCAACAATTGTTTCATCAGAAATTTGTTCACTATAAGAGAGCATTTGACTGAATATTGCCATTGCCCACTAAGACTCTTGCATCACCTTGAAACTCCTTCTGTAGTATTGACCAAGCTTCCTTTGATGTAGTTGCTGCTGCAATTCTTGAAAAAATAGTGTCATGCACTGCTTGTTGGAGAATGAACAGTACTTTGGCATCCCTCTTCTTAGTTTCCTTCAATCTCTTCTCTGTTTTTTCATCTGGTTCTAATATATCGATATACCCGTATTCTACTAAATCCTATAAATCTTGTGATTTGAGCAGTGTTTTGATTTTGATACTCCACTACTCGTATTTTTCACCATTAAAGATGGGTAGAAGTGGTCGTGTAGAAGAAAATCCAGCAGTAAAAGAAAACCCAGGGGCTGCCATACTCTCATATATCACTCACGTGTTTCCCAAAGTACCTAAAAGACTCATGCTCTAATACCAAATTTGTTGAAAAAAATAAAGACATAAAAGAGTACAAATAGCAAATAAAAAAAATACTGCAGGAGATATATTATTCAATAGAAACGGTACTGTTTATAGGCATTTTACAGACTCAACAAACCCAGGAAAATGATCAACAAACTTAGCAAAAGCTCGCTCTACCCATGGACTTGGTAATGACTTATGGACTAGGAACAAAACACAACTAAATTAAGACTCGTTCAAACTTAAAAGAAAAGACTTATTTATCCTAGCCAAATCAAAGATATTTTGAATCAATTTTCAATTGCACAACATCTACGTATACACTAAAACACCAGTCTGAGTTAAGCTTACGCGAGACGGAGGACGATAGGTGCGCAGTGTTTCTCGGCAATAAGACCCCTCAGCTTCCTCTTGCATTTTACGACAGCTTTCTGGGTACTCTTCACTCACTTTCGGATAGCATTTTCCCATGATGTCCCTTAACAGAAACTGCACTATTCGGACATCCAACGGAAACCAATTAAAAGTGGGTGATCGTCAACTCTTTCAACGTCCTTCACTGTACTTAAATGGCTGCTCGATCGCTTACGAGCTTCCTTTAGAACAAGATTTAATTAAAAGCGTTCAAGAACCAAACCTTACCTCGTCAAAGACACAAGCAACACAGTACGGTGACTCCGGTTGAATGTAACAACTAAGAAGTAGTGAGGCAATAATTATTGAGCAGAACATGAAAACTCTAGTGTTTGGAACGTCGCGGGGTCGTTGGACATTTCTACACACGTCTAGTTCAACTCCCTAGCCAATTGATAGCCACGTGGCAAAAACCCAAGTGGAAGTTGAATTAAGGTTTGGCTCTCGCTTAATCTCCATCAGAACACAAATTAGTGACTTCTGGAAACATTATCCCTAATTTTGTAAGCATGTTATATTTTAACTTTCTTAATTAGGAAGATATATTTAAAAATTCAAGTTCTCTGCAACTTAAATCTACGACCTTATAATCATAAAAGAGCAACTTTATTGGTTGTTTCAAAGTTTTACTTTAAGTTTAAAATTTTATGAATAATTTTAAAGAAAATAATATATTTAATTAGTTATTTTTAATTAAATTTATAAATAACTAAAAGCTTAATAAATGTTTATCTTTTGATTTTACGGGGATATAAAGTTAATTGTTTTATATTTTAGTTATAACTATAAAGTAATTAATTAATTAAAGAATTATTTTTAGTTTATTAAAATTTAGAATAAATTTTAAGTTTTGGGCCAATTGAGAAAGTAATTGAGGCGGGCCAATTAGTTAGAACAGTTGGATCAAAGGCCCAATCTTGATAGTGCCTAGACTGAGCTTTCTTAGTTATGCACTTGGTCTTATCCCAACTGATTTATGACACGCCAGCAAAACACGAACCTTAACAAGACAATTTGTGAAGGAAAGAACCTGTGAGCAGTGTCTAAGTGCCTAACACACAACCTCATCAACTAAAAGCAGCCACCAACAACGCTCACACACACGTTTCTTAGTATAAAGACTCTCAGTCTCGTCCTTAGCTTTCACGTTCTATCCGAAACTTCACTTCTCTCAGCCTCTAATAGCTCTTGCGCTTTTGTTTTGTAAGTCAGTCCTCCTTCTCACCTTTTTGGCCCCCTCCATTCACGATGACTTTGCTTGTTTATTGTTCGTTTGTTTAACATACCCGGAAGCAAGAAAGTTGCCGTCTTTGCGTGAAAGATTTCATTTTTCTCTGTTGACACCCCCTTTTTTGGTTCTGGGTTGCGAGTCACCAGAGGTTTCTTCTGGTCTTTGAGATAATAAATTGGGTTCTTCTGTGTGTTTTATGCTACTGATAACTCAAGAATTCTTTTTTTATTTGTTTGTTTGTTTGATTGCATTATAAGAAAAACACCGTTATTTGCTTGGTGAGACTACCGAATGAAATGGACTGGAGCCCAGAAATGCCGTAGAGTTTTGCCATTGTTCTTTTCCCTCTAATTGAAAAACAAAAAATGCATTGACAAGGGATGATCAAGTCGAGTGCCAGTTGTGGAGCACACATTAGCTCTCATTATGTTTCTGGTTTGAGTGATTCTTTTTCTTAATTTTCCATGTGAACGTTTCAAATGATAGGAGTTTTTCATGTACCCTTTTCATTTGTTGGGTATACATATCCGGTTATTTAACTAATATGGACCGTCAGTATTATCATACCAATAGTGGTCTACCAATTTAGTTCATCACTTGTTGTCGGAGTTGAAGTGACTACGAGGGCTGTTGGGATAAATTAGTTATGATTAAAAAAAACTCATTTTTTTTATCAGAACATCTTCGTGCTTGCATGACATTTTGACTTAATTTTGTAATATAAATGGTTTTCTCCGTATTTCCACCATTTGGTAGCGGATTTTCAGATAAATATTTATGAAAGTGAAAATATATAATGAGACATATAGCAATTAAAGAAATGCTATTGATATTTATGCTTGATGTTGTTGAATTCACAGAGCAACTATGAGTAACAAAGGAGACAAGACATGCCCACTGTGCACGGAAGAGATGGACATAACAGATCAGCAGTTGAAGCCATGCCAATGTGGTTATGAGGTAGCTCCCATAACAAATATTTGGGAATAACAATACTCAACCCTCCTGTGTTTGGATTCTTTTATCATATTTTACTTGTTCTCAGATATTTAGGTTAGTGCCTAAGAAATTGCTTATTGTTTCGTCCAAAGATTTGTGTTTGGTGCTGGAATCACATTATGGAAATGGCTGAAAAGAACAAAAATGAGGGTCGGTGCCCTGCGTGCCGTATACCTTATGACGAAAAAAGAATTGTGCAGGCAGCAGCAGACTGTGAAAGGTTAAAATGTTCTTGTAGCATCGTCCTGTTAACATATGCTAGTGGATGGTTTTACAGGCATGCTAACAATTTTCTCTTTGATGCACAGGCTGATGGCTGAACTAAATTCGGAAAAAAAATCAAAGCCCCAGAAGGTAAAGCCAAAAACATCTGAAGGAAGGATACATCTCACAAATGTTAGAGTCATTCAGAGAAATCTGGTTTATGTAATTGGATTACCACTTGACCTTGCAGAGGAAGCTGTAAGTAGTTTGATTGCGTTTGTATATCTTGTAAAGGCTTTTATTTGGACATAGTCCTACATTTTTTTTTTTATGTATCTTTATATGCTTAGCACCTTCATATTTTTTTCAAACTTCCAACCTAGAACCTCTGGTTTGTACCAGCTTCTTCAACAAAAAGAATACTTTGGACAATATGGGAAAGTTATGAAGGTATCCATTTCCCGAACATCAACTGGGGCTATTCAACATTCATCAAACAACAGCTGTTGTGTGTAAGTTCATAGGCTAATTGCTGGCTTCACTGGGTTGAATCTGTTCTATACTGTCCTCAGTCTAAATATGTTCATCCGTAGAAGTTGCAGTGTGACTGGTGTCATTTAATTTTAGGTATATAACATACTCGAAAGAGGAGGAAGCAGTACGCTGTATACAATCGGTGCATAGTTTTGTGTTAGAAGGTAAATCTTTGAGGTAAGCAGACAGTATTCTTGCTAGGTTCATTTTTCCTTTATTACTGTTTGATAATTGACATGAGATTGTATTCATAGGGCATGCTTTGGCACCACCAAATACTGCCATGCATGGCTGAAAAACATGGTAAATCTTGTTTTTTTTTTTTCAAATGCATGTATTATCTCTATGCAGACAAACTTTTTACTTATATGATAGCAATATGGGTCATAAACCCATATTGACTTGCTCTAGGAGAAAGAGGGGTGAGGGACCGAACATGGGCCACAAACCCATGTTAACATATTCCAGAAGAATCACTAAGGCAAGGAATGATGAATCAGCTAACGGTTAGGCAAGAATTAGTTAGAGGAGAGAGAGGAGAATATGTAAGGGAATGGGGTAGTACAGAGGGGGTATCTTTTCTCTTTGTATTGTCTCAGCTAAAAGCTTGAGGGGTCATTGTTGGCTGGTAGCTTTGGTGCTTGTAGTTTCCTACGAGGCTATTGCTAAATACTAATAAAATCCTATATTATCATCCATTTGCTTATCATTGGTGCTTTCATTGAGAGGCCCAGTGTATGCAAACGAGAATGGCGTCATAGAAGTGGGAAGCAATGGATGCTCGTATGATAGCAGTAGAGAAGAAACTATTGGACCATACGGTCCAACTGGGGAACTTACATAAAGGTGTCGACAACCTCTCCAGGGCGTTAGCGGCGATGCGCGCTGAAATGCCAGAGGGGTTCTAGTGTCGAACTGCACACCAATCACTGGAGGCTAGGTCGAGCTCGGTTGAACGTGGGAAGTCGGTACAGACGACAGTGGAAGGCAACGGCGTCACCTCCATGTCGTCGGAAGAGTACCAGCTCTGAGCAAAGCGGGTAGAGCTCCCTCCATTCCAAGGTGACGACCCGGTAGGATAGGTCACTCGTGCGAAAGTGTACTTCACCATTTAGGGTACCCTACCAGAACTTCGAGTGCAGCTGGCTCAGATCATGACATGGCGCTAGTTCAAGGTTCTCCTAGCGTCGAAGCCCGAGTTGGATTGGGAGACCTTCAAAAGAGCTTTGTTCGATCGATATGGAGATCACTACATCAACAATCCTTTTTCCTAGTTGAAGACGTTGATGCAGCAGGGCACTGTGGATGAATACGTGGAAACGTTTGAGATGTTGATGGCTCAAGTTCCTCCTCTTCCCGAAGAGCAGTATATGGGTCTTTTCTTAGGGGATTACGAGAAGATATAAGGTTGGAGGTTTTCGCTTTGGATCTTTCTTCCCGCTATAAGATGATCTCTGCGGCGCGAGCGGTGGAGCGCAAACTAGCTCCATCGGAGACTAACAAGCTGACAGCGGGCTGGAGATCCGTAGGTGTCCCGAGGTTTGGACCCCCCAAACTGACCATGGGTAGTCGCAACTGGGGCAGTATGCGACCCAACGTGGCCCGACCCCCGGTGCATCCTACTGGTGGAGTTGAACAGACACCCGCCATGGAGAGGGCTGTCGAAGGGCGACAAAAGGGGACCCGAACCCTCTCTTATCAGGAACTAATGGACCGAAGAGCTAAAAGGTTATGTTTTAAATGTAGACAGCACTATAGTCCTACCCATGTTTGCCCTGATAAGCATTTACGATTACTGATTTGGGAGGGGAACGACGAAGAAGAAGGGCTTCCTTCAGGTATAGGGGACAGAGAGGAGACTGAAACTGATGAGGCACGGGAAATGGTTTGTCAAGTAGCTAAGTATGGGGAGATTGTCCAATCTAAGACTCTCAAAATTGAGGGCAAGCTGGCTAGAGTTCCAATCTTATTCCTCATCGATAGTGGGGCAAGTCACAATTATCTTTCCCAAGACTTAGTAGCCACCTTGGGTTTGACTGTGACTCCAACCGAGTCTTATGGGGTGAAATTGGGTAATGGAACCAAATGCTTCTCACAAGGTCGGTGTAAGTGAGTTGTGGTGTTAGTAGGGAATGTGGAGCTACTGATTGATGCATATATTCTTCAATTGGGAGGAATAGACCTGGTTTTGGGTGCAGAATGGTTGGAAACCTTGGGAGAGGTGAGGGTAGACTTCAAGCAGAAAACAGTGAAATGGGGATTTGAGCAGGAAAAGTAGTCACCTTGAGGGGGCAACCAACAAATTTCTGCCTTGCAAGGGATGCTTCACTCCATTGCGATGGAATTCCAGAATGAACAGCAAAGGGGTGAGGTCGGTGTGTTGGTTTTTGAGACTAGTACCACCTTAATTCCAGTCCAAATTCAAGAATTAACTTCAGTATTGCAAGCAAACAGATTGGTGTTCCAAGAACCGAAGGGTCTTCCTCCTTCGCGGGGTCACGATCACGCCATTACTCTATATAATAGAACCAATCCAGTGAGTGTACGTCCTTATAGGTATGCCTATCACCATAAGGATGAGATTGAAAAACAAGTCAGGGAATTGCTCGAATTAGGTGCAATCCGACATAGCACTAGCCCTTTCTCCAGTCCGGTAATTCTAGTTAAAAAGGACAATTCATGGAGAATGTGTGTAGATTACCGTGCCCTGAACAAGGTAGCCATTCCTGATAAGTTCCCAATTCCTACTATCAATGAGCTTATTGATGAATTGCATGGTTCCAAGTACTTCTCTAAGATTGATTTGAAGTTCTGTTTTCACCAAATTCGAATCAAGACTAAGGATATTCATAAAACAGCTTTTCAAACTCATGAAGGCCATTATGAATACTTAGTTATGCCTTTTGGACTTACGAATGCCCCATCCACATTTCAATTTACCATGAATTCGGTTTTTAGACCACTTCTAAGGAAAAGTGTGCTGGTATTTTTCGATGACATATTGATCTATAGTAGAAGTTGGCAGCAGCACCTCAAACACTTGGAACAAGCTTTACGTCTCTTAATTGGGCATCGTTTCTTTGCCAATAAAAAAGAATGCTTATTCGGACAACAATCCATTGAGTATTTGGGACATGTTATTTCAGCTGAAGGTGTTGCAATGGATCCTATCAAGATCCAATGTGTTAAAGATTGGCCTATACTGAAGAATGTGACCGGGGTGAGAGGGTTTCTTGGTCTCACCGGGTATTATCAAAAATTTATCAAAGATTATGGGAAGATCGCTCGACCCCTCACAGAACTCACCAAGAAAGACAACTTCTCTTGGGGTTCCGAAGCTCAAGGAGCCTTTGATGAGTTGAAGAATTGTCTAATTTCTTTTCCGATCCTCATTCTACCGGATTTATCTAAGGAATTTATTGTGGAGTGTGATGCCTCTGGTTTTGGATTGGGGGCTGTTCTTATGCAAGAAAATAAACCTATTGCTTATTTTAGCAAGGCCCTATCTGCTACTGCCATGTCTAAATCAGTGTATGAGAAGGAGATTATGGCTTTAGTGCTAGCCATACAACATTGGAGGTATTGTCTTTTTGGGGAGATCATTTAAGGTGTACACCGACCACAAAAGATTGAAGCATCTCCTACAACAGAGGTTAAATACCCCTGATCAACACCATTGGTTGTCTAAGCTGATGGGCTTCCGATTTGAAGTGTTCTATAAGCTGGGACCAGAAAACAAGGCAGCAGATGCCTTATTGCGTGTACCAGTGGAACCAGAATTTCACTATTTGGTTTCATCACCTAATTGGGTCGATTCTGCTAAGTTACAAGAAGAATATCAAAGAGATCCATGGCTGTCAGAAATTCTGCAGAAACTCCAAGCTCATCCTATAGCCGAAACAGAGTTCCACTTGTCAGGAGGGCTGTTGTTCAAAGGAAACAGGTTAGTTTTGCCTCAAACCTCCTCCCTCATTCCAGATTTCTTGCAAGAATTCCATTCTACTCCTACAGGGCGTCATTCTGGGTTTACTAAAACCTATAAACGGATAGTTGGTTGTTTGTATTGGGCTGGAATGCGAAAACAGATTTTGCAATTTGTGAAGGAGTGAAAAGTATGCCAAAGACACAAGTATCAAACTCTTGCCCCAGTTGGGTTACTTCAACCTCTTCCTATTCCCAATTCAGTTTGGAAAGACGTCTCGATGGATTTTATAACGGGTTTGCCAAAAAGCCAAGGATTTGAGGTCATTATGGTAGTAGTGGACAGACTATCAAAGTATGCACATTTTATCCCTCTCAAACATCCTTTTATTGCCAAGGCTGTAGCTGATTGTTTTGTTAAGGAGGTGGTTAAACTCCATGGCATTCCAAAGACAATTGTAAGTGACCGGGATCCAATCTTTGTTAGTAATTTTTGGAGGGAAATTTGGAGGTTGCAAAGAACGGTTCTTCGAATGAGCACCTCTTATCATCCAGAAACGGATGGGCAAACCGAGGTGGTCAATAGGTACCTTGAAACCTATCTCTGATGTTTTGTATCCGAGTAACCAAAACAGTGACATAATTGGCTCTCTTGGGCCGAATTTTGGTATAACACCTCTTTTGACTCCGCAACTGCCACAACCCCTTTTGAGGTGGTGTATGGTCGACCTCCTCCTAAAGTTCCTCACTTCCTCGTTGGGGAGTCACTTATTGATGCTGTAAATGGTGTGTTGATTGATAGGGATGAGGCATTGAGGCAGCTTAAATTCCATCTTGTTAGGGCTCAACAAGTCATGAAATCTGCAGTTGATTAACACAGAGATGTTCAATTGGAGGTAGGGGATTGGGTCTATCTCAAGCTTAGACCTCACAGACAAACATCAACAGCTAGGCGAATCTGTCCTAAACTTTCAGCCTGGTTTTATGGACCCTTTCAAGTGGTAGCTAAGGTTGGGACTGTGGCCTACAAGTTGGCTCTTCCTGACACTTCCAGAGTTCATCCGGTATTTCACATTTCTCAGCTGTAGAAGATGATAGGGAACCACGTGCCAGAGCCAACTCTTCCTTCAAGCCTAGAGGTCGATTCCACTGAACCTATTGCTCCCGAAGCAATCCTAGCTGAACAAACTGTCCAAAAGAATCAAGAGCAGATTGTCGAATGGCTTGTGCTATGGAAAGGGAAACCTATTGAAGAAGCTTCCTGGACAGCTGCTGTCCAACTACAACAGCAGTTTCCTTCTTTCTGTCTTGAGGACAAGGCAGATTTCGCAGGAGGCGGAATTGATAGCAATATGGGTCATAAACCTATATTGACTTACCCTAGGAGAAAGAGGGGGAAGGAACTGAACATGGGCCACAAACCCATGTTAATATATTCCAAAAGAATCACTAAGGCAGGGAATGATGAGTCAGCTAATGGTTAGGCAAGAATTAGTTAGAGGAGAGAGAGGAGAATATGTAAGGGAATGGGGTAGTACAGAGGGGGTATCTTTTCTCTTTGTATTGTCTCAGCTGAAAGCTTGAGGGGCCATTGTTGGCTGGTAGCTTTGGTGCTTGTAGTTTCCTACGAGACTATTGCTAAATACTAATAAAATCCTATATTATCATCCATTTGCTTATCATTATAAGCCTGCAATCTGCAATGCCTTTGTTGTTAATATGTTAATGCTTTGTTTATTCCAGCCTTGCAGCATTCCTGATTGTTTATATTTGCACGACTTTGGCTCTGAGGAAGATAGTTTTACCAAAGATGATCTAGTTTCAGCTTTTACAAGGTATAGTTTTCCGTGTTAGCCAAAGATGATCTAGTTTCAGCTTTTACAAGGTATAGTTTTTGGTGTTAGTTTTGAATTTCATACCATTCATAACCTAAATAGATGACGCCAATTGACCTCAATTTCTGTTTTAAGAAATTTAATTGCTTTCTTGCAATTGGATAAATTGCACTTGGTTATAAAGAGAACTATATTGAAGTTTATTCCAAATGCAGAAACAATAATATACTGCTAGCTAACCCTTCATTACGTCTCATATAATTCCTATAATTTTCGCTTCCTTCTTGTTTGTGATATCAGTCTCTGATATCAAAATACCTTGTCTACTAACAGTTCCTTGTCTTTAAATGTACTGAATGTTACTTGTGTCATTAAAGGAGTAGAATTCAACAAATTATCGGCGAAGCAAATAACTTTCACCGGCATCCTGGAAATGTTTTACCACCTCCAGCTAATGAGTTGACCAATAGAAACATGTCATCACCGACCAAACTTGACTCCAAACTTTTGTCAAATGTAAGAATTTTTCTCGTGTACTGTCTTTGAAAGAAATTTAGTTACCATTGGTGGTTGCCTGTAAATAAGATACATCTCAGAGACCAGTTATTGTGTATTGCAGCATTATCTTATACAGTGCAATTAAGGATTTGAGCTCTCCAGTATCCTTTCTACTTAAGGCATTCCGTTCTTAGGTGGACTTGTGTAGAAATAATTTATCCTGATATTCTGTTGTGGAAGTTGAGCTTTGCAGTCTGCACACAATCTGATGTCTTCTCCTTTTCTTTCCAGCGTACTGATAGAAACCAGGATAGTAGATCTTGTATGGATAATGGTACTGAAAGATCTAATGAGCCTCCTGGCACAGCCTCATGGTATAGGTTTTGGTGGTTTGTGGCAGCTTAGTTGCCTTAGTATCCAAATTTATCTTCTAGGAAATCTGACTTGCCATTTATGTTAATATGTATTGTCAGGGTCATGCTTGCCTCTGCTGGGCTACCACCGGTGACAAGTTTGTCAGCTGGTGGATCCAGTGATCATGTTTCCAAAACTCCAAACAGTACCCAAGGGTTAAGACCAAAAGTTAAGAATTTTGAAAGACTTAGTGATGCAAAGCCAACCGTGATAACTAATGAAAGTTGTGGATCAGGGGATGACTTCCTAACACCAAACAACCTTATACCTTGTCTACCCACATCACAGGATGTTGCTGGAGACTCACTTGCTGGTAACATTCCTTCAAATCTCACCAACGCGTCTGGTTCTCTAAGTCCCCTCAAAGATGAAAGATTTGGTACATGTGAGGTTTTTCAGGGGCTTGCCCCTAGATTATCATCAATCAGTGTTGGTGGTGTGACTAAGAATGAGTGCTTGTCTCCAGTTATTGTTGAATACTCAAGCAACCATGGTTCAAAAGAAAGCATACAAGACATATTTACTGAGCCTTCCACCTCAACATCACCTAGGGGACTAACCATGGTTGAAGATCTGTTGGGATTTGATGATGAGAAGCTCAAGGGTTTTGAAGGAACTGGTCATCCACAATGTGTGTCCTCTTCATCTCCGTCAAATCAGAATCTGAAATTCTCTAGCTACCATCCTTGGCAGCAAGGCAATGATGATGGTAGTAGCATTGTCGGTGCATGTGCAAGTGCCATATCTGTAAAAGATGGTGCGATTTCATGCACAGTTGGCAACCCAATATTGTCTAACAGATTCTATGACAACCAATCTCATTTTTTGGCCAATTGTCTTTCTAACAACTCCAGCATGTTGTCTGAGTTGGATCAAGAGAAGTACTTGGGAATGGGTGATAATCCTGTAGTTTTTAATGACCAGAAAGTTGCTTCAGATAATGGGGAGGCCAGCATTATCTCTAGTGTCTTGGATATGGATGGGAATGGATGGGAAGATTTATTGACCTTACCTGAGAATTTAATGAAGTTCTTGGCCAAGACTCATAAGCAGTATGAATCCCTGAACATACCAAGTTTACGAAAAGTTCAACATTGCAGTCAGTCAAGATTCTCTTTTGCCAGAGAGAATGATTTTGTTAATCAAGTGCCTGGTTGGAAGCAATTTCGTGAAAACACGATAACTGAAACCAGAGACAGGAAGGACCATTTTACGTCTTCAAATAGGAATATTATTGAATCCACTGATTTTCTTGGCAGCCACCTTCATGCATCTAGCTTTCCTGGTGAGCTACATCAATTTTGATCTGTGCTTTTTTCTATGTTTCTTGCATAAAGCTTTTTAATGTTATGTCATAATTTTCAACGTTTCTTGTGGTATATTGACTTTGCTATAGTGTTTTACACCTTGTTTCTATCAGTTGAAGCAATAACGTAAGACAGCAGTTTTCTTTTCTCCCGTTTCACTTTGGCTTGACTTTGAACATTTTGTGCATCCTCTCCTCTCATGAATTTAACATTGGAATTTATTTCAATTTCATTGAGACCTGGAAGAACATTGCTTCTTGCATTATGCCGGTCTTGCTGCTCAACAGAATAAGAAAATTTTTGATGTGTTTGAGGACGGTGTATATGGAATGAAAGCACTGTTGACCTTAGGGCTTCAGTTTCTTGTTTAGCAATGCTGGAATTTTTCTTTGTAATAGAGATGGTGCATCATATAATCTATAATATTTAATCTTCCTGATATTTTGGGAAACAGTGGTTCTTAGATTTTGTTTCAATCAATACCTTGGTGCAGTTTTCCAAGCTCCAACTTCACCACCAGCAGGATTTGTAATGCCAAATACAGCAATATCTTCGGGGTTTCCTATTCATGAGAGATTGCACTGTGCTTCGCTTCAATCTGGTTTGTATAATATGTTGTCACGGTTGTACCTTTCTCATTTTTGGTTTGAAGAACTCTAAAAATAATTTAACTTTCCAGCCAATCATGGGTTACAAAATTCTGCACCACTGATGAGCAAAGTTGACAGCTTCAATTATCCTCAATTCACTGATCCTACCATAGAGGGTATAGGTCAAAGGCTTCATGCATCACGGTTGAATAACATGGGATTTGATATGGCTCCAGCTTTATCTCCATCTCAACATTTGCAAGGTCACAATGTAGAGTTTCAGGGACAGATGCAGCAATCAGTTCCTGAACACCAGAATCCAAGTTTCCCAGACTATTTTATAAGTAAAATCTCTTCCCCAGATGATGCATACAGCCTTACATCACCAAGTTTTTTGGGTTGGTCTGCTTCTGATAACCCATCCTTGCTTGCACAACTGAAAGCTCAGCGGCTTAGAACCTTGCACGCGTCAAGTGGGCACTGGAGTGGTTGGAATGAGGTCACAAGTGCAAGTGATCTAGGTCTGTCTCAACAACTGGCATTTGCTCCGGGATTTGATAAATCTATTTCAGTTCGTGACAATTTGAAGTATCCGATGTCAAGTTCAAGCAATCTATATCATAAAGGATTTGCAATGTGATTCTTGTTGGTACTGGAACTACTTAATTCTTGAATTAAGTAGATGAACTGGCAAACCATACGATGAAGCATCCTCTGTTGGAAGAGGGATTTAAACATTTTGTATCTCAGATGGTTAGTAAGTTCCATTCTTTTGCCCCCATATTGTCTATATATGTTAATCATGTTTATAATAAGTGAAGTTCATCATCTCGCAGAGATGCTGATCTGGCTTGGAACAGATCTTTGTGTGCATTCTGGGGTGATCTTGTGGTAAGTTTCAACAAAATATTTCTGTTCCACAGGAGTGCATTGGCTGTTTTACAGATCACTTTTCTGACTCGAGTTCAAACACAAGAAGCATTGCCGGTTCCATTTTCATACGGCGAAATATCTAGTTTGCATTATCAAAGAGAAAGAACACTTCTGGACATAGGTTTTGTTCTTCTGCTGTCAGGTAATCTGAGCAACCTATGAGTACTACTTCTGAGAGCCTGTAGAAGAATGCAACAATAAAGTTTCAAGTGTTAGATGAAAAGGAGAAAAGTCTGGTAGCTGCTTCTCCGTCTTTATGATATAACAAATCTTCTTTTCAAGATAGAAGAAATCTGAAGCTAGAATGGTGTTGAAAAGGATGAGCAAGTCTTTAGATTCATAGTTTCTATGTAATGCAAGAAACACTGTCATCAATAATCATATCTGCAATGCTTTTTGTTAAGCCTATAAACATATTATCTCAGAGATCAAAACACATATCGTTCTCTTTTTTGACCAGATTGATGAATACACTTCCAAGGGAATAGTATAAGTGTGTCTTATGTCAATCTCCTAGTGCAATAATCTGGGAATAAGGGTGGCAATAGGCCCGTCATGTGCCGGTTATACTATTTTTTTTAAAATAATTTTTAAAAAATTTTAAATCACGAGTCAGCTTGTTGTGATTCCTGTTTTGGATGGGTTATGGTAGGCCAATTTGAGGTTGCTCCTCTGCTGAGTACCTGTCTCCCCTAAGTTTCACTCTCTACATCTTAGACTATGAGCCTCTTGTTTGATCAACTGGTTTTCCAATAGACAAATCGTAAGATCCTCCACAAGAATCAAACCAAGCAAAAGGATAAAACAAAATCCCATGCACAAAATGTGCTGAAATAGATACGCTTGTGCTCCTCACTGGACTTTTACGTTGACAGGACACTGTAATTTGTATAACCTTGAAAAGGCCAGACTGAGCAATGATAAATAGCTTACGCGATAGCCCTTGACATGACCCATCAATGGAGGATCGATTTGACATGCGGTCTCCATGATAAAGCCTAAACATTCTACTCTTTAGACCAGCTGGTAAAACATACCAACGAAAGCTAAAGCGCATGATGTGCGTACATCGGTAAAAAGCAAAAGCCCAAAGGCTACAATTCCAGAGCTTACGTGCATGGTGACATGATACTGTGGGACACCTGTACGTTCGAAATAGTTACAGGCGGTGTCCTAAGCTGTAGCAACTGCACGATAATTTAGTGACAACCATTAAGACAGACAGACCGACATATTGGAAAGTCATTAGTAGGTACAGTAGACATATTAGTCAGTCATTAGTAGGTAAACTGAGATTAATACATGTTCATTTATATCTGCATCTGCATAGGATACTTCTCCAGGCTTGTCAGGATGATTTTGTTTGGCAGGAAAAGGAAAGGCTTTGCTGATTAACCCTCAAGTTCCTTCTGTGATTTTGGCACTTTTGGTCCAAACAATGATATTTAGCTGACAGCAGATTAGAGAAAGAGCTCAAGTAGGCAACTATGTGAACAGTGCAGATTAGAGAAAGAGATGAAGTAGGCAACTATGTGAACAGTCGTGTTAAAGAGGTGATTGAAAATTAATAACCAGGAGGTGCAGGAACAACAAGTGAGTCGAGAAAGAAATCAGTGTGCCGATCGACTCGCGTCTATTGCGGAGATGGCCAGTCCAAGCATTCGTATGCTTACCGAACCTTTGATGACGATTTTGGAGTTACTTCACCAGGACCAACGAGGAGTCCAGTATCGCAAAACATTACATCAGCACGGATAATTTTTTTTTGAATTGTTTTCTTTCCATTGTAGTCAAAAAAAAAAAAAAAACCTATAAGGGCGGTATGTCTCAAATAAATTGATTTATTGATTCTATATTAAAAACATAATAATATGTAATATTAGTTGATTTTATTTTATTCTATTTTATTTAAAATTAAATATTTATTAAATTTATTGATTATTAATATTATACATTTCAGTAAATATGATAATAAATTAAGTACTTTATTAAATTTTTATTTATTATAAAATCATATTAATAAGATGATAAGTTTTTATTTTTATTTTATAGATAAAAATAATCAATTAGAAAATGTTGCAATTTATCATATTTATTTCTCGTTACTTCCTTTAAATACTATAAACAAACTTTATCAATATGAATTTATTTTTATTTTATATATATATATATATATATATATATCAATTTATCATATTTTAATAATTATAGTTAGTTTAAAAATTATCGTAAATTTGAGTATTCAATTAAAATGTTTATTTAATATATAATTACACTCATAATAAGTTAATTTATATAATAGTTATAATCATGTAATAATATTTATTTTATTTATTATTTTATTGTAAATAATAAGAAGCTTTGTAATTTTATTTATCAATAGTAAAAATCATCCAGAAATTAAATATTATTTATTTTTAAAATATATGCTATAAAATGAAATAAGAAATTAATTTTCTATTTATCAATAATATTACATAATAAGAAAGTTTTAATTAAAGACTTAATTTACTATCATATTATATTACAATTTTTTATAAAAATAAGTTGATATTCATCGTCATCATAAATACTAAGCGAGTATGGGAAAATAAGATAATAATATATTATACTAAATATAATTGTATTTGTTAGAATTTACAATGAGCCTACGGGCTCATACGAGAAGAAAAACTAGACCACATACAAGTTTAAGTGAGGTTCCATCCTAAAACTAATTGGTGATGGGTGGAGTAGCCCATTAGACTTATATGTTAGTTTACTTTCCTCTCTTTCTCCAATATGGGATAACTCCCACTCTTTATATTTCAACACATCCCTCTCACGTGTGGGTCTAACACGTGACATAATTTGCCATTTTGAGGTGTTAACGACTAACATAAGAGCAACCCGCTCTGATACCATGTTAGAATTTACAATGGGCTTACAGGCCCATACGAGAAGGAAAGCTAGACCACATACAAGTCCAAGTGAAGTTCCATCCTAAAACCAATTGGTGATAGGTGGAGTAGCCCATTAGACTTATATGTTAGTTCACTTTCCTCTCTTTCTCCAATATGGGACAACTCCCACTCTTTATATTTCAACACACCCCCTTCACGTGTTAGCTTCACGTGTAGATCTAACACGTGACAGTATTATTAATTTAAATACTATACAATAAATATATATCTTTTTTTTTTAAATTAAAAGGATTCATTAAAGAAAACAAGGAATCAAGACCGAGGAAGCAACTAAACCCAAAGCCAATAGGCTTTACCCTATACACTCGGACCTAAGCTTCTTCAGAATTGATTACAGACGCAGACGAATCAGAACGAACAGCAGAAACAATACTACTAGGGAT
>JAOTBA010000005.1:36080970-36103587 GCA_025629845.1 Erythroxylum squamatum
TTGGACTCAAAAGGTGGAACGCTCACCTTAGGCGCCCCCACACTCCGGCTCGATATTGTGTGAGGAAGGTAAATTACGGTCTGATCCTAGCCAACTTCTCGGAAAGGCGGCCCAGTGCTCGATACGCACAAGGAGTCACCACATTGGATGAACTCCCACACTGTCGCTGCCGAGACTCGAACCCGAAATCTTGTACTCACTTTCCTTCTCAATAATCAACTGAGCTACCCGCGCGGGCCCAAATGCCATCTCTCGAGTCCTGAGTATTTCTGATAATGCTCAAACATGAATTGGGCCATTTGTCCCCCCAAACCAATTGCTTATTGGTTGTCCTTACTTTGCGGATTTATAAGATGTCGGGGAGCTAAAAGCAAAAACAATTCCCACCACATGCCCTTCTTCGCAAATAAATATTTACAGTCATTTCCCAAAATAAAAACATTGTTTTTCGAACATTTATCAATTGTTAATCAATCTTGTGTGCCTCTGTAGTGCATCTACTGGCTAAGATTCATTTTTCATTTCAAAGTTTTGTATTAAAAAAAACATGAAGTAATTTTATATTGTTATTTTTATACAATTTAGTATTAAAATATCACTAAAATAACGTTTATTATATCCTAAATAAAATATTCAAATCTTTTTCTAAAAATAGTCTATTTACTAATTAAAATAAGATTGCATATTATTGGACTTGTGATTGCTAAAATATAATCACGTATTTAATTAATGTCTACAAACTTATTTTTAAAATTACGTTGGTGTGATTTCAGACTGTTTAATTTTAATACTCTTGTTAAGTTAAGATAACAATTTAATTATTAAAAATTAATAAAACTTAATTTTATTATATTTTTAATAGTTTTAAAATATTAAAATATATTATAATATCATATATAATAATAAGACTTACCTTGTTATATATTTAATTGTATTATATATTTTATTACATAATTTTATATTTTTATTTATACATATTTATTTATATTATTATTTTATTAATATTTTTATTTGCATTCGTATTTTATATTTCATTATTTTCAATTATTATTTTAATATGTATTTTTTTTGTCTATTTTAGAAACAACCTCTCTAGTCTAGTGTTGCTTATATAATAATAAGACTTACTTAATATTTTAAAGTGTTATTAACACCATAAATTCAATGTGTATTTGAAAATATTAATGCAAGAAGTCGTTGACATCTTCTCCTGGATAATGTTTTTTTTTTTTGATGTTTACATCAACAATGCTTTGTTGATATTTCTTATACATATCATTAAATATAGTAATTATCTTAGTTTTGAAAAAATCGCCAAATCTGAGATTTTGACTTTTGACGAAAAACTAAAAAGCCCTTAATTAATTATATATATATTGCTATATATCAACCTTACCCTTAATTAATAGAAAAATGCCTCGTTTTGTTATTGGCTGATCAGATAACAAATAACCGGTTGAATAAATTTAGTTGATTGACTTTGTTGACCATCTGTTTTTATTATTTGGTAATCAGCTGATTGAACTCAATCAGCTGATTTTTAAAAGCTCAGAAAGCGTAGCGTTTTATTTCAGCTTATTGTAAATGACAGATTGTGCCTTCGAATATTTATGTTCCTTTCATTCATCAACTTAGCGTTGGCGTACATGAACACCTTCTTTTTAGTTTTTACCATTCATTATTCAGCTAGTTAAAAGACACGCGACAAAGAAAACTATTTAAGAGCCTTTCTCCTTAAAGTTAAAAAGTATAATTTTGATCTCAATTATTGTTGTTGTTGTTGTTGTTATTATTATTATTATTATTATTATTATTATTATTATTAGTTTTATGTTTTTTATAAAAATTATAAACTTAATTTTTATAAAATTTAAAATATAAATTCTAAATTCTTATAAGAATATTTAACGAAATACTAATTTTTTAAAAAGTCATGCCCTTATAAATCATTTTACACATCAACAGTTAACACTAAACAACTAATTTTACTAAACATTTTTAATAAATAGCTAATATTATCCGCGGGTCAAATCAGCTAGCCGTTTCCAAACAGGGCCAAAGCCTTCGCATAATTCTATACTAGTGTTGTTTTATTAAAAATAAAAATTATTTTATTCTTAGTTGACTTTGAAAAAGGCAGAGTCAAACTTAAAAGGGTATATATTATTGAAGTAAACTACAATTATATGAAAAGACTAGAGATATTATTGAAGTAAACTACAATTATATGAAAAGATGAGAGATGTCATTCTCATAAATAGCATGCCCTTTGATTAAGGACTGTAAGCATGACTAAGATCAGTTCTTGATGTAATCAATTTAATTTTCATTAATTGAAGCAATCAACAAGACTGATGTCAAATTCAAGGATCTATTAAGGGAAAGTTGGCTACAATCTTCTTGTTGTAAGAAAATAAAATTTAATTCCATTTTCAACCTTATATGGAGACATATCTTGTCTGTTTAAATTAAATTAAACTTCTCAAGAACACTTTTCAAACTTAAATTATGTAGGTTGTACAAAATTTCCAAATACTTTTTTGTGAATTTAATTTATATATAATTTTTGACACGACATTATATTTAAAAATTTACTTGACGTTAAATTATTAAAATATTTCTTATTAATTTTAGAGTGCTTGAGTATTTAGAAAAATTTCAATTAAGCATCTAAGATTTTAAAATTTTCAATTGAGTGACCATTTTTTTTTAAATTTTAAGAGTTCATTGAAAACATTAGTTTCGTTCGTAATTTACTGTTTTGGTTAACGTAATCTTTGTTGTTCATAAAATGTAGATGTTCATATGAAAAAATAGTAGTTATAGTTAGAGTAGAGCAGAGGAAATATTTTAGATAGATAGCCATCAACAATAACAATACCTAATAGGAATCTCGCTGATGCGCGAGGTCTGAAAAGATTTAGTAATACGTTACCTTACTCTTAACTAGTAGAGAGATTGTTCCAAATGATTCACACAAAGAAAAAAAAATAAACAGTAAATGATAAATAAATAATGATAATGAAAAATACTAATTAAATATGATAATAAAAATATATAATAAAATGGTAAAAAAATTAAAAATAAATAAATACAAATAATAATAAATAAATAAATATTCCGTTCACTAAATTATCAAAATTTTAATAAAACTAACTTTTTAAACTGAATTGTTAAATTTTAAAAAAATAATTCCTCAATTAAAATTTTGGATATTAAGTTGAAAAATGTTTAAAAGATTGAGCAATTTTAAATTCTTAAGAAATAAGAATAGTATTGTCATGGGGTATATTTTGATTGGAGTATGTCCATGTCCGAATGTGTATCGGAAGTTGGGAAACTGTTTCACAATGTCTATGTTAATAATGAATAACGAGGAGGATTGTCTGGTTAGGGTTTAGGAATAAATGAAAATAAGGAACAATGTTGGCTTTATCATGTCTCTTTTTTTTTTTTTTTTTGAGGGGGGCTTTATCATGTCTCTTAATCAATATTATAAAATGCAAATCCCATCCCCATCAAAAACCCAAAGTTTGCTCTACAATCGTATGCTAATTCTACCGTTATATGCTAATTCTCCCTCGTATCCTTTGTCTCATCTTTTTGTGTACCATTTCTGTTCCATTTGATCTCAACTATATTATTTTTATGAATCCCACATAAATAGATGGTTAAGATTAAATGAGACAGAGTTGGTACACAAAAAATAAGACAGAGGGTCATATCCCTGCTAATTCTATTGTCATTATCATCAACATTCAGTTGAAGTTTTATTAAGACGCAAAATTTAAAAGAGTTTCGATAATATGCAATCCTATTATTTATTCTTACTTAATAAAGAGGCTGATTCTAATAAAAATACGCTAGTTCTAACGTCATGTCACATGTGCTAATTTTATTCCTTAAGACAACTTTGTTATTTTAATATAACTTTCTTTTGTATGAGTAGTACAATATCACCTCTTTTAACAACAACTAAGGTTTAAGACTCGGAATTGATTTAAAAAAATGGGATTAATGATAATTTAAATGTAGTTTGATTTTATTTTCATCGTACTTTTGAATTTTTGTTTATTTTTTCAATTTATATTTTCCTGTAACAACAAAACTTATTTAGTTGTTAATGTAAATATAATTATATTTTTATTATTGATAATAATTATTTATAAACTAGTATTTATTAATTTGAATTTTATAATTTTAAACTTAAATTATATTTACTAAATAATTATTAAATTAAGAATACTTTTATTTTAAAAATAAGATTTAAAGTAAAAATAAAATAAAATAAAAAGTTAATTAGTAATTATTAAAATGTACTTCAATTTAATTTTAATGTTATATATTAGTTTAATAGAAGAATGCAAATTATCAATTTAGTGACCTTTTCATTTCAAATCTTATAAAAAAAATTCCTTTCATTTTGGGCCAAGAGCAATGAAACAAATGCAAAATCCGCATCAAAACAGACGATTGTCAAGCAAACAGACTCAGTAATAACATAAGTGCAAATATGTTTAATTATGGTTCTATTCTTAAAATAAATACTTAAATCTAACCAAATGCCAAGAAAGAAAAATCCAACTCTATATTCAAAGTCCTTCTACTCATTCTCTTTCATGTCCAACAGTAAAACAAACAAAAAGATGATCTTGAACAAAAAGAATACTTCAAATTCACTACTGAGATACGCCAAGCCATTTTGAGAAGTTCTCAAACTCTGTGTAGTCACCATCTGAGATCATAGTTTGGTACCATCCTTTCCCTGCGGCCTTAATTGCTGATGCCTCCTCCTGAAAGGTTAAGGGCAGTAAAATGAAACACGCAACAGTCAGGCAAATCAGTGTGTACAACTACATTGATCAAGACTTAAGATTCAAGTTGGTAATTGTCAACCTTATGACAACTGCTCGAAATGTGAAAATGAGAACAGATTTCAAATGAAATGATGTTGTGGAATCAATACAGGCATCATTTGTCACGAGAAGATATTAAGCAACAGCCATTATCAAACTAGCATTTGATACTCATAACATTACAAGATTCCATAAATAAATCCATTGAAGGGCTCTTCAAATGCCAAAACTTTCAAAGAAAAGTCACCTAATCGAAACATATACCACATCTAACTGAAGTTTAAACCTAAGGAACAATCGCAAAAACCCAATATAAAGCACAAAATGCATAATTTCGACCTTCCCATGTTTCTTCACAAAAGCATAGACAAAGGCAACACCACATTTGAGCAAACACTATTCTAAACCAAATATCAAACATTAAGAACAGCCAAATGTTATGACATGAATAAGAATCAAATTGATCAATTAGAGACTTATATACCTTAGTAATGGGCTTTCTCTTCTTGTCAAGCTTTTCCTTCTTGGCCTTAACACGCTCAGCCTCGGATAAGAGCGCCATCCTCCTAGCCGTCTTAGCATAAGGATTCAACTTCAGCATCACATTCAAGTTCTTCAATGGATTCTTCTTGAGTGTGGCCCTCTTAATCTCCTTCTTAATAGGCCTTACAACGGACTGCACCTCATCAGAGTTGATGATACGTGAGAGGTCAGCATTCACCATCTTAGCCCTGGGCAAAACATACCCTTTCTTCTTCTCTGAAACCTTGTCGAAGGTTCCATAGATCGAGTCAAGCTTCTCGAACGCCGATTTCGTCCATATCACAAAGCGACCCAAGTGCCCTCCCGGAGCCAATTTCAGCAGATTGAGTCTATCCACGTTCGCCACTTCAACTCCTGGAATGTTCCTGAAGGCCCTCACAAGCTTCGCTCCTTCGGTTCCGTACACAATCAGGGGGCCTTTGCGAGAAATGTAGCGACGGTTCCTCATCTTTCCCTTCCCTGGACGGATCGCGTGGCTGTCCTTGGCCTTCTCGGCGTCGGCGTAAGCACCGACTTCCTTTAGCACCTTGATTGCGGCGGAGGTCTTCTCGACACTCTCGGCGCTGTCATTGATAACCAGAGGCATTTCGGGAACGGATTCAATTCTATGGCCGCGGGCCATCACCAGGGAGGGGATCGCAGTGGCGGCGATGGCAGAAGCTACAGCGTAACGTTTCTGGTTGACGTTGATTTTCCTGTGCCAGCGGCGCCAGATCTTGGTCGGAGCGAACATGCGTCCGCCACGACACATGTTTCCGAAAGCTCCCTGGCCGGCGCGGTGTGTACCACCGCCGGGGACACGGGGGATACGAGACACAGCTCGGCCTGTTCCCCAGGACTCTGCGGAGGTCTGGTGGCCGGCGCGCTTGGATACGGCGTAGGGCTGGCGGCTGTTCTTGGAAATGTTGGAGTGGACGAAGTTGACGATGTCGGGGCGGATAGAGGCCTTCATGACGTCGGGGAGAACGACGGTTGCGGCGGAGTCCGTCGCCATGTCGTTCAGTACGGGTAGCTGCTGCACGGTCACGAGCGGGCGAACGGCGGCGGTGGCCATTTGGTGGATTTGAGCTGGAATGGTGAGTGTGAGCTATCTAGGGTTTTGGGGTTGAGAGAGACCTGTTCGTTAAAAACTTATATTATATACATATGAGATAGGTCTAGGGTTGGAAGATGGGGTATGTTTGGCCACTCGAATTAGTATATCCTTCTCCAGAATAAAATGGTCTCTTAAAAGTAAGCCCATGTCATTGTTGGGCCTACTTAATAAGCCCATTCTAAAAATGTAACAGATTCAAAGGGCTAATTAGTAACTTTACATATAGCAAGAAACCCTAAATCTCAGTGACATAGCAACTCACCAACTCCAAGAAGCGAGTCGTTGTTCGCGTCGGCGGTCTCCGGCGAATCCACCGTCTAAGGTATGTTGCTCCTGTTTTTCTGATCCGGCTCTTTTGGATAGTTCATATAGAAGAAGAAAATTGTTTCTTCTTTGCTCTGTTATGTTGTTATATTGAGATTTGATGCTAGATACGACGATGCTTGCTAAAGACTTGTTCTTGCATGTGATATAACCTGTTATCTGTTGTTATGATTCTGCAGGAAGGAGAAAGTCTTTGAACTATCACTTGCAATCAAAATGGCAGCGTAAGTTTCTGTTATTTCGTTCAAAAGTTATTTTTTATGATTGTCCTTCTCTTGATTCAGTGGAAACATTGTTTCCTCCGTTGTTTTAACTTGTATGAATTCCATTGATGATGGGGGAGTCGTTGATTCCTTATATGAAATTAGATGCTTGATTGTGTTTTATATTACATAGTTAATTTTCCAAATTCCATAGGACGGGAACCGGGTTTTGATAGTCTCTTTATTTGATGAGACTCTTGACGGGCAACATTACATGTTACGGTGATCGCTAGCTCTTTGGCTTAAGTTTAATGAACCTAAAATTCTTGGTTTTGAACTCGGAGGGTTCACTGTAGTTCACGTTGTCGCGTTAAAAGGAAGGGATTGCTTCTTGTCTTTTCAGTGAAGAAGGTGCAGTCCCTGTCGAAACATCTGCTCAGCCTCTTGGTGAGCCCATGGATTTGATGACAGCATTGCAACTTGTGCTGAGAAAATCTCTGGCTCACGGAGGCCTTTCCAAAGGCCTTCATGAAGGTGCCAAAGTGATTGAGAAGCATGCTGCACAGTTGTGTGTCTTGGCAGAGGACTGCAATCAGCCTGACTATGTCAAATTGATTAAAGCACTTTGTGCTGACCATGGCGTAAGCCTGTTGACGGTTCCTAGTGCCAAGACCCTCGGCGAGTGGGCTGGTGTAAGTATTATTTTTAAACTGAAATTGCTCTTACATGTTGTAACTCTTAACTGTGAGTTATAAAATGGTTTTGTTATTGCCGATCTTTTTAATTGTATTCTTTTCAACCGTGATATAGTTATGTAAGATCGATTCTGAGGGCAAGGCGAGGAAGGTAGTGGGTTGCTCTTGCGTAGTTGTGAAGGTATGCCCTGTACATGCTGGTGTTCCTTGTTTGTTTTGGCTTGTTTTCTGTAGTTCTGATGGCATTTCGTTTTGAGTTTTTCAGGATTATGGAGAGGAGAGTGAAGGTCTTAATGTTGTTCAGCAACACATCAAATCTCACTAAGTAGCAGAGAAGGATCTTATCGGATCCAATTGTTCATGGAGGCCTTGCTTCTTTTCAATGAGCTCATCCAATGTGATTTTTGATGTTTTCTTAGCCGCTTGTCTTTATAGTATTTGGATTGGATTTTGAGTAGAAAGAACTCTTAGCAGTCTTATTCTTATGGCCCTTGCACAGTGTTTCCTCGTCGAGCTAATATGCAATTGGCATCCATTATAATTGAATCAACTGGTGTTGAAGTCATTATATTATAGTAATTTATGAAAGGAAAGGAAATCGTGCTGTGATCCCCAGATCCTTCTCCAACGCTATTCCTCATAGACAACAGATTGAGAGATAGAAAGAAAGATAAAAAGAGAGCAATAATAATAACATATATAGTAGGGCCTGTACTTCAACTAGGCAAAGAACTAGAACTGGTGGTGCTATGCTTACATAAAAGAACAAGATGCTTGAAGGTATTGGCCAAAAAGTATAAGTGATTTTGGCAAAACAAATTACCTACATTCCCTAGCTTAGCTTGACGGAGACAGGATTCTTATTACTCTTCCCTATTAACAAGATCTCTATTGAGTTACACCTCCTAGACCTGAAAACCTTCGATCGGAAAAGAAACCCTTTTGGAGTTACATTTCCTTAACAAATATACACACTAGTTTGGTTTGGTCAGGTCAGTAAAGGATTTGACAGAACAGTACAAGTCAGTCAACTGCTCTCCAAATGGGGCATTTGAAAGCTTTCTCCTTCCTCCATTTTTGTACAGCTTCACCTGACTCTGCCTGTTACTGTCTCTAGTTAGTATCCAACACTTACACTGCAAGAAACAAGAGGGACAGAGGTTAAGGGGATCTAATGGAACATTATTCAGGTTCTTGAGCAATTTGGAAGAAACTGAAACACAGTAGAAGGCAGACACTTACAAGTTGGCATCCCTGGGAGTAGCACAAACAAACTCAACACGCTACATCGTTGATGAGGGTTTTTGCAGCTACTCCTCCGACCGTTTTGGTGTTCATGTCATTTGATGACAAGGCTTTCCTCTGAATCAATTAAAAATATCAATTACAGAACAAAAACTCCTTTTGGCAGTGTACATGGATCAATCAAATGTTGTCAATATGACACTCAAATCAACTCTTAAGTTCGATCAGAGAATTGTTTTTATAATTTTAAAGATTATGAATTTAAAAACATTATTGAATCACTAAAAGCATAGCACAAAGTTAATTGTCTTAAACCAGTGTCTCCCAAAGTGGTAAAATTAGATCCATAAAAAACATCTGCACTTACAATTGGCTCAAAATCGGGGCTAGACAGGTTAACGGTAAGGTTCCCCATCAATAACAAAACCTGCAGTGGTTAATTGGAAATTGTAAGATAACACATTTGCAACTCAAAACAAGCAAATCATGCAACTATTCTGAAAAAATCTGGAAAGGCAAGTTTGACCATTTGCTGTCTTCAATACTTCATAACCAGAAATTTTACATATCAACGCACATGAGAGGTTATTTCCAAAGACTTCAATAGCTTACAGTTTCATAATTTATGGGATCCATTTCCTTGAGCTTTTTCACATGACCATTGGTGTCTGGATCAAATACACTCCCAATGAAGCTATATACTTCAGCAAAATCTGGAAGACCTGGAAGTCAAAAACATAATATCAAATTAAGCTCTTCCCTCTCCTTTTTCAGGTTTAAGATGAACAAATGCAGTATAGAGTATTACCATGAAGAATAGGCGCTTGTCTCCCCTGCTTTGGCACCTCAGTTCCTTGGAGACTTGGAAATTCATCTTGTGATAACATAACGTTACTGGTTGCAGTATTTATTAGCATAGGAGTGTCGTCCCAAGGTGCATATCCAGGTACAATGGCGTTCATAGAGGAAGGATAAGCCATGGGTGCCGCCATTGGCACTAAAACTGTGATATGAGGTATACCATGTAATGGTAAGTCAAAGCTTCAATTCAATCTCTCAAAATTAGTAAATGGAAGTAACATACACACACCATTTTTGGATGCCTTCTGAGGGTAAGGATGAGCAGCTTTGCGCTTAGGGCGAGGCGGCGGCACATGCGCAATTGTACCGTTCTTTTGAACCTTCAGAAAGTATTTCTGTGCATGACTACGGATCTGAAAAAGCAAAATGATAGGTAAAAAACAGAACAAAGAATTGAAGTACATGTACACACAAACTCAGAACGATAGTACAGAATATGAACCTGGATCACCGTCTTAGAACCCACAAAATCTTCGATCTTTTTCCAGTCCCGATCAAACCTGAATTAATGAAGAAGATTAAAAGGACACCAAAGTCAAGATTTACCTCCGTAACAGCTTCCTAAAAAGATCCTCAATTTTCTCAAAGTAAAGACAAGAACTCAGGAATATACAGGGAAGCAAGGCCACACAAGTTCATATTAGCAAGACGGTGACTGTTGGAATCAAAATTGAAGTCCTGCTAACTGTACTAAGTCAGTGTTTATAGGCTATAACAGATGTCGACCAATAGATCCACAAGATCAAACTTCTCCAAGCAAAACCCAGATACTATTCACGCAACTGCATAATAATTTCGAAATCACTTCAACTCTAAACACGAATCAGAAACTAACCACCAACCAACCAGACACGACCAGCCACTTCCTCCAGTTACCACTACTGCTCATCCATTCTCCATTAGAGGGCTTTCCAAAGAAGGAAGAATTAAGTCATCATAAAATGAGAAGAGAAGACAACGTACAGTTGGAGAGCTTCGAGGAACTTGTCATGTTCTTCTTCGGTCCAGCTCTCGCGAGACTTGGTGATGGTGTATGGTTTCCTGACCTTCTTGCCAGACCCATCAGAGTTGCTAGGCGTAGTAGTCGAAGACGGGGTGGCCGTCGACGGTGGAGGGACGGGGTTCGCCGGAGAGGAGGAGCTGACGTTCATTTGAAGAAAGGAGTTTAACAAACCAAATCCAGAAACACGAGGTGGGAAGAGAGATGTTCAGGTGTTGGATTTACGTAGAGAAACAAACACAGAGAGAGATTGCGCGTGAAGAAACAGAAAAGCTTATGGCTTTCTGTGTGGGTGTGTACTGTGTGAATGGCGTTGGAATGGTGCGTGCAAGAAGAGAGTCGTCTTGGACCTTTCAATTAATCGTCGCTTTTTGTTCGTGGTCTGTATTGATTTAAATCCTCAATCATGCACGTGCCTATTCCCATGTGCAGGCCTCCACAGTGTCATTCTGTACACCAATTTAGGACTTGGACTTTAAGTACTCTATCTAAATTCTAAAGTCAAACACCTCTATTTATTTTTTTAAAATTTAGAATTGTTAAATACTTTTTATCCATATTCTTAATTCTCGTAATTATTAAATTAATTTATTACAACCATTTATCTTATTTTGCCTAAAATTATTGACATAAAAATTATAAATAATAGAAATACTTACTTAAATGATAATTATCGATCAAAATTATGTTAAATTTTGTATCAAAGTAATATTTTTAATGTTTTAATTGAATTAGTTTGGATTGTTTGAACCATAAGTTTTTATTCATTTATTTGCATACGTAATAATAATCATCATCATTATCATCACGCGGGTCATTTGAAAATACTCTCTCTATTAGTTAGGAATAAGATTGCATATTACTAAACTTCTTCAATTTTTGCGTGTCAGCAAAATTTCTATTGAATTTTTATTGTTGTTGTTGTTTATTTGGAACTAGCCGGGCTAAACATACAATTTAGAATTGATAAAAATATTTAATCCACAACTAATGTTAAGTATAATAAATTTTAAAATTTAAAACTGAAAAGTAAAAAAAAGTATCGAACAACAAAAAACAAACAACAATATCTAGTAAAAATTCGCTGACACGCAAAATTTAAGGACGTCTAATAGTACACAATTTTACCGTAAAAAGTATTTAACACTTAGACGCGGTATATAGTACTCCCCACTTTCCAACTTTTTTTAACACTTAGTCACACGGTTTCTTTCAAGCTAAATGCCAAGAAACCTTTCCAATACCTAATTTATGTTTCATCCAATAAAGGGTTATGTGACAAATCAAATCCCTAATTAATAGGCATAAACCACATTAGACAAATTCCCAATTCATTTACCTAAAAAACATATTACATGCAACTTTAGCATGCAATGCCTAAAACTTACTTTTCAAATCGTAGTACCGTAAAGAAGATATTATGCCCTCCTTGATGGAATTTATTTAGTACATAGGATAGAACAGATAGAGCCTGTGATGCAGAGATCTGGTGACTTTGCTGTTTCTTTATTGCGCCGCCGCTGTTTTGAAACCTAAAACAGCCGATTAATCGCCAATCCTAACAGAAAGAGTGGGACATAGGCGACAGCTACGTGTGACTTCGTTTAGTCCACTCATGTCCAGACCCTACCTGTTACCAGTCACTTCGAGATGTGTCGTTTAGATTTTTGTCAACAATAACGTACAATTATTAAAAAATGTAATCGATCATCGTAAATTTTTTAAAGTTGATTAATTTTTTAATTTATTTTATTTTAATAAATTTTACTCTAAAAAATTAATGATTTAATTTCATAAAATAATTAATTTTATAAATTAAATTAAATCAATTAATTTTTTCTTAGATTATAAAATTATAATTATAATTTAAAAATAATAATTAATAAAAATAAATAAATATTATTTACTATGTAATTAAAAATTTATTTAATATTTATCTGAAAATTAATAATTATAAAGATATAAAATAAAAATAAAAAATTCAATGGCCTAGAATATAACCCGCCAAAATCCGGCGGTAGTTAGATTTGTTAAGAAAAGGTGTAATTGTGGACCCACTTTATAACAAGAAAACTTTTTGACAATCAACAGGTGAAGGACACGTGGTGGTCTGATTTTCAAGGTTTTCTGTTTGACGCCAACCTTGCCGACCACATTCAATTTCAAACATCAGATATGGACAAGCACACACAAAATATTTAGGCGCGCTTCAGGTAGGGACCAATCAACCAGTAGAGATGGGTCCCAGAAGATAGGAATGAATGAGATGACGTGGACTGTTGTGAGCCCGAGGCTGAGTGTAGAGGATAAGGAGTTGAGGGGTGCCTGTGCGTAGGTTAGAAAAGCAGTAGAATCTTTATGGTTTGGGTCCGAATGGATATTCAAATTGTTGTCGGAACCGTTACAGCTACTGCAAGAACGACATGTCGGGGCTTCTTGTCGGCGATATACAAATCCACACCTTCTTCTTCGTCTTCGTTTTCGCTTTCTCGTCGTCATTTCTCATCTACAGTTCCAAGGACTTTATGTTCTTCTCAAGAACCACCCAATCGAAACGGAGACTCAAATAGTATGTGTATGTTTATCGTGGAGTTGTTTGTGTTCTTGGATGTTTTTAGTGTATTCATAATTGAATCGGTTAATGTTCTGATCTCAGATGATAAGTTTTCGACGGACTGGGACAAGGCATGGACAAAGTTCAAGAAGAAAGGGAAAAAGGGTATCTTATCTCAGTTTTCTCCGAACAAGTATGTTACCTGGAACCCTCGTAACTCCAACTTCCCGTTGTCTGAAGAAGTTGATCCCATCAAAAGAACAGAGAGGTCGAACCTCAGGGTATGGAACAGTCCACTGTTTACTCTGGTGGGTGCCATCGTAATTGTTTTGTTTCTTTTGCTGTATACAATTCTTGCACCAGTCAAGTGATTATAGTTGGTTTCTGCTGCGATCCCACAATTTTTTGGTGGAACCTGTTAAGGGAATGAGTAAATTCTAAGTGAATGTAGTTTTCAGCTTCTGTTATTTCCACTTTCGGTTCACTGAGTTCATCTCATGATCAGCCGCCTTGCTTCATACTCGAACTCTATAATTTGTATGTTAGCTGACAACTAGAGTGATTTACATTTCGATTTCATAATCGTAACGCGAGGAAAGAAATTAAAGATCACCATAGAATTGCATGTGGAGTCGTGTCCTGAGTCTTGCTGTTCTTGTTTCATTTACTGTCTCCTTGATAATCGTGTGGCTTAGGTTATGTGCAAGAATTGAGAATAAGCGTAGCAATGAGTTGTCTGGGTCTACACCCCTTAAAACCTAAACTGGGCCTGATATTCGAGTTCAGTCGGCAGATCAAAAGTCTGTTTTTAGTTTAGAATCAGATTGAAATCTTGCATTAAAAGTTTTATGTAATTCAGAATTCAATTAAATCAAAATTTATTTATTAATAAGACCGATATAGACTATTTAAATATGATTAAATTAATATTCTCAAATTTACGAATGGCTATAAGCCGGTCAGACAATCTTTTTAAAATAATTTTTAAAAATAAAAATGTAAAATAATATATTTTTTAATTAGATCTAAGTCTGAGCTATCCAGACCTAGACCGATTGTGTTTTTAAAAGAGTTGGATCTCGAGTTGATCTGGGCTTGAGTAATCTATGGGTCGGTTTAATTGAAAACATCTAAGTCTGAGCTCATAGACCGACCCATTTTTATCCTTACTAAAATTTAAACTTAGATTCAAATTCTGATCAATTCGATTTAATATGCTTCTATTCTGGCTGATTGATTCTTTGCGGGAGTTTCAATGGTCATTGCAAAGAGCAGCAAAAACAACTTCTTTTCGTTTTTGAAGAAAAAGTATTTATTTATTGAGACGAAACAATATCACAATTTAGAATGTCTAACAAAAAAATAGATGACATGTCCAAACTCAACCTATTGGGATATCTAGTAGCTGATTTAGATAACAAGTGGGCTACATTATTTACATGCCTTGGAATCCTTTTAAACGTAAATGATTGAAAATACATGTTGTTAATTTGCATTCTTCCAGTATCACTCCCAACTCATTGATGTCAGTTCTTGATCCACGGAACCTTTGCATCAACTTAAGACAATTTGTTTCCACCTCAACAAACGTGAAGCCAGATTGTATCAACCAAGATAAGGCTTCTTTGAATGCGATAGCTTCAGCAATAAGATGATTATAATTTAATATAGAAAAACCTAAGAGACATTTAACAAACTAACCTCTCTCTCCTCTTATTATTAAGCCATATGACATAGTCCCCTGATCATATTGAATTGCAGCATCAAAATTGCACTTCACAACTTCAGCATTTGGGCCTGACCAATAGACAACAGGTCCATCAGAACTTGTTGTTGGTCCAGAATTTCTAGTCTTAGATTGGGCATGTTGTCACTCTTCAAGAAATCTAGTTGAAGAAGCAACAATAGCTCTGAGATCTAATCTTCTATTATGCCAAATTAAGGAATTTTGAGCATTCTACAAATGCCACACAAGTACACAAGTCCAACTCACCACATCTATCTGGCCAGTCAAGTGATTTTGCAAAAAGTTATTAAAATTTGGAGCAGCAAGATATAAATTGAATAAAGCCCAACATGCACGAGCTTGATCACATTCTAGCAATGTATGAGAAATTGTTTCAGCCTCATCACAATAAGGACAGTTTTCCTCAATTGTCATTCCTCTTCTTTTTAAGGCCACTCTTATTAGAATCATCCCTCTACATGCTCTCCAAAGAAATTCCTTCATTTTAGGAGGAATTGGTAGATGCCGCAACTTCTTCCAAGGGCCAACAATCTCTTTAAAAACTGTGGTGCTTAAAAATTTAATGGCTGCTCTATAACTAGACCGAACTGAGTAGAAGCCATCTTTAGTAAAATGCAAAATCAACTAATCTTGGTGGTTTATCGTATGCAAAGGAATTGACATTATTTTCTCCACATCCATATTACAGAAAAGGCCTTGTATTAATTGTAGATCCCATTGCTTTTCATCTTCTAGCATTAAGTCATTCACCTGCAAATATTCAAAATGTCTACAATGGGTGACTGTACAAAAAAATCGGCATCTCCCTATAACCAAGGATCATTCCATACTGAGATGGAATCTCCATTTCCGATTCTCCTCCATGTGCCAATAGCTAGCAAATCTCTAGCTTGTAACATACTCCTCCAAATAAAACTTGGATTATATCCGTTCGTTACTTCCAAGAAAGAGTTATTGGGAAAGTATTTAGCTTTGAGAATTTGTGCTGGAAGAGAAGAAGGGTTATGGATTAAATTCCATCCTTGTTTAGCTAGCATTGCCAAATTGAACCAATGTAAAATTTGAAAACCAAGCCCACCCCTAGTTTTGACCCACACAATCTTTCCCATGTTAGCCAATGCATCCTGTCACCCCGTTGGGTTTACTGCCCTATCAGAAGGAATTCATCATCTTTTGAAGTTCATCATATGTTGAAATTGGGATCAAAAAAATATTCACACAGTAATTGGGCAAAACTTAGGCAACTGTTTTAAGAAGAATTTCCTTTCCTGCTCTAGATAGAAAACGATTTTTCCAACTATGAAGCCACCCTTTCAGTCTCTCTTTCAGAAAAGAGAATATATGTTTCTTGTTTCTTCTTACAAGAGAAGGCAACCCCAAATATCTTTCATGATCTAGGGGAGTTGAAACTCCTATAATCTCTTTCATATCCCTAGCCAATCTTGGATCAACATTAGAGGAGAAAAAAATTCTAGATTTTTGAAAATTAACAGCCTACCCCGAAGCCCTTTCATAATCCGCAAGTATTGTTTTTATAGACAGGCAATTAGAAGTAGCTGCTCGAAAGAAGAAAAAGCTATCATCTGCAAACAGTAAGTGAGAAACTGGCAGGGCTCTTCTAACAACTCGAAGCCCATGCAAATTTCCATTTGCTTCTGCCTTTCGTAATAAAAACGTAAGGCCTTCAGCGCAAAGAAAAAAAAGATATGGGGAGAGAGGATCTCCTTGACAAAGCCCTCTTTTTGGTGCAATTGGACCCACTTCATTTTTGTTTAATAAAACACTGTAATTTACTGACTTGACACACATCATGATTAATTCAATCCATTTTCTGTCAAAGCCTAATTTCTCCATAATGAAGTCCAAATACTTCCAGTCAACTCTATCATATGCTTTGCTAATATCAAGTTTTAAAGCCACATCGCCATATTTCCTACGCAATTTCCTCTTCATGCAGTGAATAAGTTCAAAAGCCACCATGACATTATCATGAATTGATCGCCTAAGGACAAAAGCAGATTGTGCAGCAGAAACAATTTTAGGCAGAATATCTTTTAAACGATTAGCCAATGCTTTTGCCACGATTTTGTAAAGCACATTACATAGAGCAATGCGTCTAAAATCTCGAATATTTATCAGTTTATCATGCTTCGCAATGAGGACAATAAAAGTATGAGAAAGGGAAGTAGGGAACTGACCATTATGTAGCCAACATTGACAGCTCCGCACAACATCTTTCCCAATGATAGGCCAAAATTTGTGGTAAAATGCTGCGCTAAATCCATCTGGTCCTGGCGATTTGTCTGGATGCATTTGGGCAATTGCCACTTTGAATTCATCCTCCGTAAAAGGTGCCGTAAGAAAATGATTGTCTTCCTCCCCAACTGTTGCCCTCATTACAGAAAAAAAAAACTCCAACATCAGGATCTTCACTATCCGAGTATAACGTGGAGAAATATGCCCTGACTATTTTAGCCTGGCCATTCTCATCAGATGTCAAATGACCATCATTAGATTGAAGAAGTGGAATCATGTTGGTTCGTTTTCTACTAGATGCCTGCACATGAAAATATTTTGTATTCTTATCGCCATATTGTAGCCAAAAAGACTTAACCCTCTACCTCCAATACGCTTCTTTCTGTGCTAGCACCTTATTCAACTTCTCTTTAATTTTGTTAACATACCCTCCAAAATCAGCATCTCTTTGGGCTTGTTTGAGAATTCCATGCAAGTCATTCTTCTTCTGATTTGTAAAATTGACGGAAACTATCTTGCTCTATTCAACCAGCTCTGCAGTGCATTTGGTTATTTTATTCGTGACCGAAACCAAAACATCATCTGCCCAATTATTTTTGACCACATCTGCTATGCCATGTTCCAATAACCACCAATTTTCAAATCGAAACCTTCTCTGCCTTCTCAAAGAAACTACATCGAGAACTTTCAACATTATCGGGTTATGATCTGAAACACTAGCAGGAACATTCAGAAGGCTATGGTTTGGGAACCTTCTCAACCACTTATTGTTCATAAAAGCCCTATCAAGCTTCTCAAACATAGCAAAAGTTTGTTGTAAACTCAACTCAGAAAAAGATATTTTATTCAACATAAGCAGTTGGCTTATATAAGCCTTACAAAGAGATAAACTGAAAAACAAACAATCCATAATTTATGGATCCTAATATCATGGTAAGTGGCTAAAGAAATGATTAGACTCTACCCACGTGTCCTAAATAATA
Organism: Erythroxylum squamatum; assembly: GCA_025629845.1. Taxonomy (NCBI): domain Eukaryota; kingdom Viridiplantae; phylum Streptophyta; class Magnoliopsida; order Malpighiales; family Erythroxylaceae; genus Erythroxylum; species Erythroxylum squamatum. The sequence continues at coordinate 36,099,334 of JAOTBA010000005.1, forward strand.
GGATTTATTAACTTAATAAACTTTTGACAACTTTAACTACAACCCCAACAATTCCTCCCCTAAACTGATTTGCAGTGATGCTTTCAGTTTAGTCGTGGTACCACACACACACCCATTGACTCACGTAGCTTCAAGAACACATCCAGCATCAGTGGTTTTGTAATAATGTCTGCAACTTGTTCTTGTGTGACACAGTGCTTCAGCTCAACAACTCCATCTTTAGTTAAATTACGCAAGAAATGAAACCTTACATCAACGTGTTTGCTGCATCCATGCATGATTGGATTCTTGGATAGCTTAATAGTAGAGCTGTTGTCACATAGCATAGTGGTACACTTGCCTTGACGATGACCAAGCTTCTCCAATACTCTCCTCATCCACACCACTTGACAAGCACAAGAGGCAACTGCCACAAACTCTGCTTCGGTTGTAGACAGAGCAACTACAGGTTGTTTTTTTTAGGACCAAGACACCACTCCTTCACTAAGTAGAAATACATAACCAAAAGTACTTTTCCTGTCATCTACATCTCCTGCATAATCACTGTCTGTATATGCCATCAACTCTCCATTACTTTCTTTTCGATAAAAGACTCCTAAATCTACAGTACCTTTCAAGTATCTAGTACCCTTTTCACAGCTTGCAAATGTAACTCAGTTCGACTTGCCATGAACCTGCTAATGAGAGACACCACATACATCAAATCTGGCCTTGTTACAGTTAGATACATAAGACTTCCAACCAATTGTTTGTACATGGTAGCATTCACCTTAGATCCCTCTTTATCCTTCATTTGCCTAACACCAGGAACAATGGGATTCTTCACACTATTACTCTTCTCCATCCCAAACCTTTCCAAAACATCCTTTGCATACTTTCTTTGACTAATATAAATACCTTCCGGATTTTGTAAAACCTCCACACTGAGAAAATATTTCATCTTTCTCAAATCAGTCATATCAAATTCAAGTTTCATAGAATTTTTGAACTTAACAAACATATTCTCATCATTACCAATAAAAATTAGATCATCAACATATAAGCTAACAATCAAAATTTTACCTTTATCTCCCGTTTTTATGAATAAGGTGTGTTCACAGTTGCACCTCTCAAATCCTTCTTTGTCAAAATATGCTTCAATCCGGCTATACCATGCACGAGGGGCTTGTTTAAGGCCATACAATGCCTTCTTCAATTTGTACACCTTATGCTTTTCACCTTTCTTCTTATAACCTTGCGATTGCTCAACAAACATTGCTTCACTTAACTATCCATGCAGGAAAGCACTTTTGACATCAAGTTGATACACACTCCAACTATTTCGAGCTGCTAAAGCAAGTACCATTCGAATAGTATCCCACCTAGCCACAGGCGCAAACACCTCGGTATAATCTATGCCATGCTGCTCTACATACCCTTTTGCCACCAACCTCGCCTTACACTTGTCAACCTCGCCATTTTCGTTGAGCTTAGTTCTGAAAACCCACTTAACTCCAATCTTCTTCATTCCTTTAGGCAAATCTGTCAACTCCCAAGTCCCATTTTTTTCAATTGCTTCTATTTCTACGTCCATTGCAGCTCTCCACTTGGAACTCTGAATAGCTTCTTTAAAGGTAGTCAGATCTGAAGTTGAGGTAAACAGAACCAAATTGTTGTGCGCAGCTTCTTCTTCTGAAAATTCTCCTCCACTCACATAATCTTCCATCCAGAATGGTACTCTTCTGTTCCTCCCTTCTGGTGAGCTTTCTTCAGATGTTGGAGAATTCTCTCCAAGTGACTCACTTGAAGATAAGCTAACATCTCCTCCTTCTTCTGCTGCCACATTTTCTTCAGATTCTTCTTCACCTTGATCATGTTTATTTTCATTTTCATTATTATCTCCCCACTCAAGGATATCAACTCATGCTTCTTCATTACTTCTTCCCCAATCCCAACACTCATTTTCTTCAAAACTTACATGTCTGCTTATAACTATCTTCTTGGATGTTGGATCATAAAGTCTATATGCTTTAGACTCTTCACTCATCCTTAGCAGCACACATTGAAAACTCTTATCATCCAACTTCTTTCTCTTACTGTCTGACACATGAACATGACCAATGCATCCAAAAACTCGAAAATAATCAACATTGGGTTTGACACCACCCCAAGCCTCTTCAGGAGTCATATCTTTCACTGCCAATGTAGGACTTCTATTGAGTACATGCGCTGTCCAATTTACTGCTTCTGGCCAGAAATTCTTTGAAACTTTCTTCTCTGATAACATACTTCTAACCATGTTCATTATTGTCCTGTTCTTGCGCTCAGCTACTCAATTTTGTTAAGGAGTATAGGATGCAGTGAGTTGCCTGCTAATACCATTAGCTTTGCAAAAAACATTAAAGTCATGAGAGATGAACTCTCCACCCCTATCTGTGCGCAGACAACAAATAAAACCTCTTGTCTCTTTCTCAACAAGGTTTTTATAGTTCTTGAAGATAACAAAAGCTTCAGATTTTTCAGCAAGAAAATATATCCATATCTTACGACTGTAATCATCAATAAAGCTTATGAAATACCTCTTCTTACTATTTGAAACTGGCTTGATGGGTCCGCAGATGTCGACATGTACCAACTGCAGTCTTTGTGATGCTCTCCATAAGCTCTTCTTTGGAATTGCATCCCTGTGTTGCTTTCCTACCATGCAATCAGTGCATATTTTAGATGGTGCCTTCAACTGTGGTAACCCTCTCACCATTTGCTTATTTTGCAATGTTCTCAAACCCTTAAAACTTAGATGCCCATATTTGCAGTGCCAAAGGTGAGTATTGTCTTCGAGAACTATTTGAAAACTAGTGGGGACTTTCGGTAGAATTCTTGCAAGCAATATGAACATCCTGTTTGCAGACATTGTTGTTTGCATAATAAGTCCTTTCTCAGGATGATAGACTTTACATACTCCATGTTGTATCAAAATAGCTACACCTCTCTCTTGCAATTGTCCAATACTTAATAAGTTATTTTTCAACTCAAGTATATAGAAAACATCAGTGATTACCTGAGGAACTCCAGCAATTTGCAACCTAATATTACCTTTTCCCAATACAACCATCTTAGAATTATTCCCAAACTTTACATATTGCCGAAATTCCTCATCAAGATCTGAGAACCACTCCTTATTTGTACACATATCATTGCTGCACCCCGAGTCAAGGAACCAGACATCTTCTCTCCTTGATTGATTAAGCTCCACATATGACATCGGTAGCATTTCTTCTTTCTCCTCAAGCTCAGTGTAGTTTGCTTCCTTCTCCCATTTAGGACACTCGTATTGAAAGTGTCCTAATTGATGACACTTATAACACTCAATTGTAGCTTTGTTGAATGCTTGTCTGCCTCTTCCTCGAAAAGCTCCACGACTTTGACCGCCTCCTCTTCCTCCAATTTTATCATCATAGGTCACTTTTAATGCTTGCTCATCTGCTCCATGCCCGTTCATCCTCTGCTCATGTACTAGTAGGCTACTCTGCAACTCATCAATGGTTAAAGTGTCTGTGTTATTAGACTCTTCAATTGAACACACAACATAGTTGAATCTTGAGCTCATTGATCTCAAGATCTTTTCAATGATCACCACTTATTGCATGTTTTCACCATGAATCTTCATCTTGTTTGCTATGATGAGTGTTCGAGCGAAGTATGCATCAACACTCTCACCCTCTCTCATATGTAGAACCTCAAACTCCTTCCGAAGAGCTTGGAGCTGTGCTCTTTTGACTCTTGTGGAACCCTGGTACTTCTACTTCATAGAGTCCCAGATATGCTTGGCAGTGTCTCTGTTGAGGATTGTCTCCATAATGGTTCGATCAATGGCTTGGAACAAATAATTCTTGACCTTCAAGTCTTTCAGCTTCTGATCTGCAATTGATTTTTGTTGTGTTTCAGTGAGCTCCACTCCTTCTGCTGCAACAGGGATTTCAGTCTCCACCAAACTCCAATACTCCTTTGAACGAAGAAAATTTTCCATAAGCATAGACCAATGATCATAGTGGCCATCAAACTTAGGAATTGCAGGTTGAACGAAATTATTTTCAGCTGCCATACTTCAATTCCTTTTCTTCTCGGTCTTTCTCTTCTTAAGAAAACTGCGATTTCTTTTCTCTCACAATCAGGCCCAGTGATAGTGCTCTGATACCACTTTGTTGTAAACTCAACTCAGAAAAAGATATTTTATTCAACATAAGCAGTTGGCTTATATAAGCCTTACAAAGAGAT
>JAOTBA010000005.1:36147565-36160159 GCA_025629845.1 Erythroxylum squamatum
TTCTTGTTCTGTTCCGTCCAACTCTGTCCCGTCTCGTCCTGTCTCTGCCTGCTGAAGACGCTAACCATACAGACAGTTAATATAACAAACCAAACTAGGCTTAATCTTATCTGCATAAATATAAAATACGTGGATTAAATTTAATAAGTAAACGGTTAAAATAACGTAGGATCTGTTCGATTATGATCCACTCAAAGTTACAAAGTTCCGAGGCAGTTGAAAGAACCAAACAGAACAAAGAAGCGGCCAAAGCTAACGGTTGGAGGAGAATGAGGGAGCTCGTAATTCTCGGTTCGTCCTCCATTGTTTCCCCGCCAAACACCTCCTCCACTCCCTATCCCCACCACCACCAACCACCACCAAACCCTAAACCCAAGACCAAACCACCAGTCCCCAAGCCAAGCTCCTCCACTCTCCACTCCCGCACTCCTCTCCTCTCCTCTCCTGTCCGCGGCGACTCCACCACACGCCGCAGCTCCCCCCTCAACTACTACGCTCACCTCGCCTCTAGACTCGCCGGAGATGGCCGCCTCCACGACTTCGCCATGGTTGCCGAGTCGGTTATTGCTTCTGGCATCGACGTGGAGCAGTTCGTTTCTGCTCTGAGTTTAGCTCCTGTTGCCAGCGGAATTTCCCGGAACCTTCGTGAAGGAAATGTGGAGTCTGTTGTTGAAGTTCTGAGGAGAGTTGAGCAATTCGGAGTTCCACCTTTAAAGCTGTTTGATGAGGTCGTTATTGAAGATTTCAAAAGTGAGTGTGTCGGGAGGGTGAAAAGCGGCGAAGTGGAGGAATTGATTGATTTAATGGAGACTCTTTCAGGTCAGTAATCGTAGTAATTTTAGTTGCTCTGTTAGAATTGAGTTGACATATCTCGAATTGGTTAGTTAATAAATCTTTGTCGGTTCAGGCTTTGGTTTCTTGATCAAAGAACTAGTGGAGCCAGATGCTGTAATCAAATTATGTATTGAACAACGCAAACCAAAGTTGGCTGTGAGGTAGGATCATTGTCTCATTGATGGTATGTTTGCTTTTTCTGAATTTAATGTTTGCAATGTTAGGTATTGCAGATACGTTTGTCTCCTCCCAAGGGAACGCATATTGTTCTGCACCATTATAAGTGAATTTGGACACAAAGGGGACTTGGATTCTGCTTTGGTGGCATATGAAGCGTATAAAAGGAACTGCGGTGTCCCTAATATGTATGTGTACCGCACTATAATCGATGTGTGTGGTCGTTGTGGTGGCTATATGAAATCTAGATACATTTATGAGGTACTTGCGTTCTTTCTCTGTCACCTCCTTTAGAAACTCTCTTGTCAGTGCTTCATTCTTACCTGAATACATGTGTTGAGTCTTCAGAAATCTGAATTTTTGGTCTTCAAATATGGACTTATGATGCTTCATCTTTCTTTACAAATGAATCTGCCTGCAGGACCTTCTCAATCAGAAACTTGTTATCTCTTTTGCCACATTTCAACAGTTTAGTTCCCAATCATATAAATGAATCTTGCTGCAGGACTTGCTTAATCAGAAGGTCACTCCAAACATTTATGTTTTCAACAGCCTAATGAATGTGAATGCCCATGATTTGGGCTACACATTGCATATATACAAGAACATGCAGGTCCTTCTCTATCTCTCTATCCCATACACACACCCCCACACACAAACACATTACAGCATAAAAATCTCTAATGTTAGTCTCTGGTACCAGTTATGAGTTTCTAATACCTGATAGTTTACATGTCAGGATCTTGGTGTGAAGGCCGACGTGGCAGCTTATAATATCCTTTTGAAGGCATGCTGTCTTGCTGGGAGAGTTGATTTGGCCCAGGATATATATAGGGAAGTAAAGCAGTTGGAATCAACGGGGCTCTTGAAGTTGGATGTCTTCACATATTGCACAATCATAAAGGTATTTTTGGTGTATTTTACAGTGAAAAATAGTATAATCCTCCATGGATTAATTTGCTACTTGTTTTGGTTTGCTTTTATTCTGTCAAGACTCGTGATCTTTTCCCCAAGTGGTTCTTATATTCTACCTTTTCAAGTTTCTAACCATCGAATTATCCAGGTTTTTGCAAATGCAAAACTGTGGCAAATGGCACTAAAAATCAAGGAAGATATGCTATCATCCGGTGTTAAGCCAAATACATATACCTGGTCATCATTGATCAGTGCATGCGCCAATGCAGGTCTTGTGGAGCAGGCCATTCAATTATTTGAAGAGATGATTCAATCTGGTTGTAAACCAAATTCACAATGTTGCAACATTCTTTTGCATGCATGTGTTGAGGCTTGCCAATACGACAAAGCTTTCCGTCTTTTTAACTCCTGGAAGGGAACTCACACCCTGGAGAGTTTCACTAAAGATGCTGATAGCAACAAGGTCAACATCCTAACTGCAGATGATAGCGGTTCAAATGTTGCATCTGATTCATATCACTTACATTTTCTTAAGAAGTTACCTTTTACTCCGACGTCAACAACATATAATATACTAATGAAAGCATGTGGGAGTGACTTCCATCATGCAAAAGCAATAATGGATGAGATGAAGTCAGTAGGCCTTTCCCCTAATCACATAAGCTGGTCAATCTTGATTGACATCTGTGGAAGCTCAGGCAATGTAGAGGATGCCTTGCAGGTACAGTACAGTTATAGCTAGTTGAACTAGAATTCATAACCTATCGTGTTTGTATATTTGACTTCACAGAAATTCACAGCAAAAAAGGAAAAGGAAGTTCTGATTACAACTGTTATGGCTCTGATTAGTGAATATTGTATCTTGGGGGTCAATGGATTATCATATGCTTTCACAAGATACCAACTTTTACCTGTTATCAAATTTCGACTAAATATTCAGCATGTCCGTCTTGAATGGTGTTGTGATTCCGAGTTCATTAAACTGTTTTAATATTTAGAAAGAAGTGGAAGGACCTAAAAGAGGAAAGTACAATTATACTTCCACACTATCATAACACGTATTTCAGTTAAAAGAAAGAGAATGGATGCACGACTTTTTTTGCAGCGCATCTATACTAGTTTTTTTGCCACTTTTTTATCACAAGATCATCATCAGATCTTTTAGAGCTTATATTAACTTTCCTTTTCAACAGACTCTGAAACATATGCGCATGGCTGGAGTTGAACCTGACGTTGTTGCATATACAACAGCAATCAAGGTTTGAAGTTTATTTGTCTAATTCGTTCGACTGTCTTAAATTGTACTAATTATAGTGGATCCAGATGCTGATTAACCATGTCCTTTGGTGGTTAGGTGTGCGTTGAAAATAAAAAGTTGAAGCATGCATTTTTATTATTTGCCGAAATGAAGAGGTACCAGATAAAACCGAACTTGGTAAGTACTATGGGCTTCTTCTTTTAAATAGATAGAAGGATAACGTGATACTCGAAATCCCTGAAACATACACAAGTGAAAATTTTCAGACGTTTAAATTGTTTGCATATATCTACTTTAAAATGCCGAAAATATCTTCTTCTTTTTTTGATAATTAAAATGCCGAAAATATCAATGATCAGACAAATTAGTTATCACCGCGATTGCTTCACAAGTCATTCCCTTTGTCATCATTCCAGTGAGAAATCTTCAGCTTTGCAAATGAACGCTTCTATTGATTCTTTTAACTTTTTAATTCTTTCCTTTCTAGGTGACTTATAATACCCTTCTAAGAGCTCGAACCAGATATGGTTCCTTACAAGAAGTACAACAATGCTTGTCTGTATATCAAGATATGCGCAAAGCAGGGTATGCTAGTGCCTATTTTACCGTTCCATCTTATAGTAAAACTTCAAATTTATTGAATAGGTGTTCAAGTAATTTCACATTCGTTGCAAGTATCTCTGCGCATGATTACTCTTTCTCTTGCCACATTAAGGGTCTATATCTGACTGCACCTCACTAGATGCATACGAACAAGTGGCAGATATTTGAATGTTGCATTGCCCCTAGCATAAAAAGCAAGACGTTAATTTGTTGGACGCAATGCTCATATCATTGCACACCTACATTTTCTCTGCAGGTTCAAATCCAATGACTATTATCTTAAACAACTAATTGAAGAATGGTGTGAAGGAGTAATACAAGACAATAATAAGAGCCAAGAGTTTGCTTCCTCCAAAGGAACTGAATTAGGGAGACCTCATAGTCTGCTTTTGGAGAAAGTTGCTGCATATTTACAGAGCAGTGTTGCAGAGAGCTTAGTAATTGACCTCCATGGTTTGACAAAGGTTAGTAAATACAGGCTTTAAAGATTATATATGGTGGTTCTATCTTCTTGGATTGCCCACAAAATATGGTCTGATACTAAGTCCCTGTTCAGAAGCTTCAAGTTATGTTAAAAGTTTCTTTTATCATGCATTGACAGGTTGAAGCTCGTATTGTGGTCCTAGCAGTTCTCCGAATGATCAAAGAGAACCATACTCTAGGTATGGAGACAACCTTGGCTTTGCACAGAAAATAACATAGCAATATTAAGCAGATCTGATGTGGAGAAAATATGAAAATTAGATGCTGAGTTTAAGTTGTATCAAATGTACCCAACTTGCAAGGGTCTTGATGGCTTCAAAATTTCTATTTTCAGGTCAATGTGTAGAAGATGACGTTTGGATCACTTTAGGAGGCCATAAATCACGTCCTACTGAAAATACTTCAGAGGTGAAAGATGTAATATGTGAACTTCTGGAGAATGAGTTAGGCCTTGAGATTTTCCCTAAATTTACTGTCCAAAACAAGGCAGACTCTGTAAACTCTGATGACAAGGGCCTAAACTTGGCTGGAAATTTTAAAAATAGAGTAATGGTTTCTCCCACCAGGAGACCTATTGGACTACAGAGGTTAAAGGTCACAAGGAAATCGTTGCAGGATTGGTTGCAAAGAAGACCAAGTGAAAATATATGATAAGTAATTTGTACATAGAAATTGAGAATTTTGTTTATGATTTGTATATTAGCGTTTCATTCTTCCCTTACCTCACTTTCTTTCAGACTAGAATATAACATTACCTCACCTGTATCATCAATTGTGCTCAACAGAGAATTGAATAGAAAAAGATCTTAGCATTCCTTAATGTGAATATTTATTTTCTTGGTGAAAGTTGGCAGAACACATATCAACTGAACCTTACCAGACAATCTCCAAGGCTTCATGTGAAACACAAACAAGAAAGCAGAAGCAGGTAAGATTGCAGAATCCACTCTTAAAGCCAATCCTGCTGCTGCAGCTTCAATGGCAAGTAAACCTCAGACAAGTACTGAAACCCGAACGTGCTCAACGCCTGAATCTCAGCCTTATGCTTTGTTTTCACCATCAATGTCAACTCCTCAACCCAACCAGGATTCTTCTTCACAAAATCCTCCTCCAGCAAGTCCTTCCCAGTCTTAATATCCTGCTCGGTCATTGGCAACCTACATTGCTCAGGTATCTTATACTTGTCTAAATCACTTGGTCTCACCCCTAACCATTTGATATCAGGAGTGGTCAAATTGGCACTATCATAAGACATATTCTTCGACCCACAACCATAAACAGACAGAATCTTCAATCCATATGGATCACTATCAACCAATGCCAGAACTGGCAACTTCAGCTCCATCTTCATCTTCCTCAAAAACAACCTCGTAGCCACATCAGGCTGTCCCTTGGCAGTAACAATTATACATGGAAACCTATTGTAAAACCTATCCTCAGCTAACCTCATGTAAGCAGCATCTTTTTCAACCAACAGTATAAACAATGCGTCACTCTGCATATTACCAACTCTATCAATGTTTGGAGGAATAGCCTTACCTCCCATGCCCATTTTAGTGCAATCAATCATGTCCCCGTTGTCGCTAAAAATCAATCTTCCGACCACCACTCCTTTCTCCGACGCTACCACGTTTAGAGAAGACCTGGTACAGCCCAGCATACAAGAGACGTCATCCAAAACCGCATCTGATTGGGTCTGGTCTTGGAAGAGCTTCACGTCAGTGTAGAAAAGGTCTCGCTTAGTGACGTGGATGTTCTTGAGGCAGAGTTGATGAATTAGCGAGAGGATTTTGGCGGTTATGGTGGTTTTGCGAACGGAGGAGATGTTGGCGAATGGGCGGAGGGTATTTTTGTCTTTTAAGACGATGCGGTCAAGTTCCGGCACGTAAAGCTGGTTCGTGGCGGCCCGTGAGGGCACGTCGAAGGAGAAGCCTTTCCCAGAGAGGATGGAATGGGTAACGGAGAGGACGAGCGTTTCAATGGCGGACTGAATGGAGGGGAGTGACAGATCAGTGACCTCGCGACACGTAAAGGAGAGAGAGAGATCTGCAAGGGTTTTGGGTTTTGAGGAGGAGGAAGAGGAGGCCGACGCTGAGAGCAAACGGAGGGTTTCGAGGATGGCAGAGTCCGGTTTCAGGCGGTTCTTGAAGGGGAGTTTGTGTTCGTCGGCGGCGGAGTCTGGTTCCAGTCGGCGGCGTTTCTTGGTCTTGCTTGACTCGGCCATTGACGGAAAGAGACGGGAAAGCAAATGAAGATTGTGTCCGCCATTTTTCTATATTAGGGTGAGTAGTGTTATACACTAGTAACACTTCCAAGTTCTACGACGTCGTTACTATGTTAATAATAAAGAAAAAATGGGAACTTTGCTTAGCAGAGCAGAAAATTGTTATATGATCTAATAATTGTGTGACATTATATGCAATAGATATTATTCTATAAACAGCAAGAGAAGAAATCATTTGAGAACTACAAATATTTGTTAAATTTCTAATAAAATAGTCCTTTTCGAAACTAGAAAAAGAAAAAGAAATATAGATTTCTTCAATTTCGCCATGACTAGTTCCTACGTTCTTGACTGGAATTCAGGAGCCTGGCAAGTAGAGCAACAGTCTGTAAGTGAATGAAGGTTTAAGTGAAATGATAGTAGAAGCACAAGCACAAGCTGTTGCTTCATGAACAGCAAGCCTTCAGTATTTCCTCTATGTCAGGATCATCTCCTGCTTCTTTATCCTGCCCAAGCAAACGTCAAACTCAATGCTCATCATCTTCAAACTATTCAGTTGCCGAAAAATTACGACAAACACTTTGATTCTCAAGGAATGGAATTATACAGCAACTGATTGAATCTGCTGGCCCTGTTCTATGTCATGGTCCAACCATATTGTCATAATAATGGAGGAAGAGGTTAGTGCTAAATACCTTGTGAATGTATGAGATATTAGTTTTGCCAGGACCTGCAACTATTATCCCACCTTGCTGCCTGAGAAACAGTCAGATTCACATCTTAGCACACAAAATTTTGTCAGACAGATTAGAAATTTCTGCACAAGAACGTATTACATGAGGTCGGAAGTCAACTAAAATGTTTTCATTTGGTAACAAAACCTAAGGTCAAAACGGAAAAATCTTCCATTGGAAGACCTCTATCAAGCTTATAATTCAATCGTATGATAGCTAAAATACCAGCCCCCTTTGGACACAGTATCCTTTTCAGAGGAAAGTTTCCAGTCTTGACGATAACCTTCCATGTATGCCTCTATTATCTTTAGACCAGCCTGCATGATTGAAATGAAAATTCAAAATCCCTGGAAACAAACTTATTATACAACTGAATCCCATTTGTAAGAATTACACAGGGTTAAAGACAAAGTATCTGAAGGAATTGCAATGTGTCAATTTACCAATGCTTACGTACTTTAGGAGTAAATGTTGTTGAAACCCCTGAAACAAATTTCAGTGCATCATATGACGAATGTGTAGGATCGGCATAAACTTCTGAAAAGGAAATAGAGGTTTTGTCATCGAATGGCTAAAGAGAAGAAACTAAAACGCGTTAATTGCTACACAATTAAATGGATGTTTGTCTTGATCACAATATTAGCTGGATATTGCTATGTAATCTAAGCATAGCATACTTTAATCTTCCTTAATTGGAAAAACATACCTCCTTTGAACTTAGTTTGCTCTGAGAACGTTTTTGCCTGCATCAGGTTGCTTATGATGGTCATAACTACCCAAAAACTAGGGCGATGTTATAGATTTCGATGACTAAAACATGATAATATCAATAACCACGTAGACAGTCTAATGTGGTGCAAATCGAGCTCATTATCTATGCTACACTTAACGTAAAAAGTAGTCAAGTAATGGTCATATAATACATGATTAATCTGAATGGCTCATTAAACCAGTTCCAGATCATACCAGTTACAAGATGCCAACAAAAAGTATGAAGAAGACAAGGAGAATATCTGATTTGTAAGCTGTATTCACATGCAGACAATTGAGTCCAGGACACACCTGTTCTATGCTGCCTGGCCCGATCAAGACAAGTGCCACTCCTGATGCATCCAATAGTTCCTATTGACATATGAAAACAATGTCAAAGTGAGTAGAAAATGAGTAACCAACTTTTCATTGTGGTGGGATAATCAACGAATCCTTCGAAATTTGTTTTGAATTAAATGATATCTCATCATATTAACCAGATACAGTTGAGTAGTGCCCTACGTCAAAAACCTTGAACATATATACTCTTCAATGAAGTGTCTCCGAGAATTAGAAAGCATTAACATTCAAATCCAAGCACATGAATTATAATCTCCAAAACCAACAAATGCGCATTACAATTAAGAACCATCATCAAACACAATTACCTTTTTAGCAGCAAGATAGTCTGCGCGTTTCCGGCAAAGAACACATCTGAAGTTGCACCAAATTTAGATGGAAATTTTCAGATTATGTCAAATTGCGAATCGATTGGGGCTTAAAAATCTAAGAATATTAACGAAACTGTCAAAAGTGTAAGCGTGTAATCACCCAAAATGGCGAGCGAATGCAACGACAGCTTTCCTATCTTTCCACAGATCAGAAATTGGAATCCATTTGCCATTTAAATCAAACACCTCCACAGAATCCAACAAGCTAGCGACATCTTCAGCAACCAAACCAGAAGATTCAACTCCTATTTACCACAAAAAACACACACAATAAAGAATAAGATTCATCCTTTTTCGGATACCAGTAAAAACTTAATACTTGCCAGGGGATCCTGAGATTGCAGAGACCGTGAGCTCCCTCTGTAAGGAAGGGAATTTGATGGATTGGTAGCGATGCACTGTAAATGAGGTCCATAAAATACGTGTGGAGGTAAGATTGGAGGTCGTTTTGGGTTGAAAAGTTTTGGGTAACAGAGAATTGGAAAGTGAAACCGCCATCGAAGCGAAGCTCTGAAAGGCTCGAAAGTGAAAGTTTGAACTGCGTAGTGATTTCGCTGGCCATGTAGTGAGTGGTTGTTTTGTGGAAGGCGTGAGTTACACGTGTTAGATTGTCAAGTAACTACCAACCAAAGCATCGTTAGGCCTAGATAAGTCCCAATATCATATTTAATCCATATTAAATTTTTAAAGAGTAAACAAAAACACAAACTTGCTCTGTAATTTAAGAAATATTTAAATATTCAAAATTCTCAAAAAATCTATGGATCTCTTTTTTTAGAGATGTCAATTTTGTCCTAACCCGATTTTAGCACAGGTTGATTGGGTCATGAATGGGCCACGGGTCAAAATAGTTTAGCCAAGCAGGGCCACTGGTTGAGGTCGGTCCGAGCACGGGTCGGCCAGGCTCGGTCCATGATCGGACCGAAATGACAAAACAACGTCGTTTTGTAAATTTTATTATTAAAAAAAAAGATGAGTGGGCCCACGGGTCACCCAGTCAAAGGTCGGGTCGGGCGGGGCCAAGAGTGGCCTGAGCCTAACCTAGCCCATTAACACCCCTAAAAATAACGAAATATATGAAATATAAACATAAGTAGATTAATCAAATGTTATTTATAACATCCTGCAACTTTATTAGGTGTTATATAACATGATATTTGTCATGATTGTATCACATAACATACAATTCAATATGGTATTTCCAAACCTCACGATAATATGTGGAGTAGAGCACGATGAAATGCATATATATGACACTTAATGTTAAATCCTTAGGATATGTTTGGTTGGGGTTTATTAATGAAATGAAATGAAATGTAATATTATTTCATCGTTTGAGATGAAGGTTTATAATAGAATCGAATGAAATGGGATGGAAGAGGAAGATTTCATATTACATCTCATTCCATCCTAAACAGTAAAAATGAAAAACTTCCAATTTGGGGGGGTTGATGATGGAATGTAAAATGATAAACAACTTTACACTATATTACATTATAAACTCTTCATCCAAACAACATTTCACTCTATTACATTATGAACCCTTCCATCTCTCCGAAACAACAATTTTCTAATATTATATCTATTTACATTCCATTCCATTTTAAACGATTATATTTCATTTCATTCCTTTAAAAACTTTACGTCTAATCAAACATAGCCTTAAACCCAAATGAGTTTATCAAACATACATATATATAATATGGCCAATCCTTTCTTTAATGAAACAAGCATTATAAGAATGTGTAAAAATAAGAGAAAGAAGAAAATCGCAACATTTCCATCTATGGAAAGCTATCGATAATTGCATAGATAGATGGCAAGAGATTTTTTTTGAAGTGATATTGCTATCTGTTTTCTTTAAGGTTGGCAACTAGTATAAAAAGATGAAGATACGATCATTTTCTATTTTTCTTACACCTAATCGGTCACATCATTTCAAGTTGAATGTACAAAAACAGAATATAATGTGGTATTTTTGTATTGAATGAATTAATCTTTAAAAGAGTTTAAAGGCTATTTATATGTAATCTTTGAACAAAATGATAAATGCAAAGAATAAGATAAGATAAGATATTAGAGACATAGTCATCAAATTAAATTTGTGACAATGATTATCTTTAATATGTCTGCTAAGACTCTCTCTAAAGTGTGCCACATACTTATTAGTAAACTACTGATGCGCTGTCTCACCCTTCCTGATGATAGTCTCTTCTTTCATCCACTGGCTCATCTCATCCATGATATTCGCTCTTATCTGGCTCGGGCTCCTTTCTACAACATCGCTCATGTTTTTCGCGAAGGTAATTAGTGCGCGGATTTTTTAGCTAGGTTGAGTTCGGGTAGCGCCCATTCCGAGTGTGTCTGACATACTTCACCCCCTGGTCTTTCTCACTACTTACGGGCTGATGCGCAGGGTGTAGCATTTTCTTGTTAATTTTTTCAGTTTGTTTGTCAGTTGTAACAAAAAAAATTAGTAAACTACTGACAATCAGTCTTCTCATTATCAAATGTTCTACCATAGGCATAGGTTTCTTGGAATGTCTTGATCTAAAATACGATCCACTTTTTATATGGATTACATGTATTCTCCACGCACATTTCTTTTTACACCTGACAATAACTCTTGACCTTTCATTTTTGATATACATATAGTCAGGCCCTATTTGGATAATGTATTGCTTTAATCAGTGTTTTAAAAGCTAGACCGAACCGGCCGGTCGGATCGGAGAATCGGTGATCCGAAATATGAAACGGACCGATTTAATCCTTATTTTTTGTGAGTGATTGACCCATTTATTTACGGTCAGACCGGTAAAAACGTCTGAATCAGTAAAAGAAAAAATCGGCCGGTTCATTTAAAATGCCTTGATTTTGATGATTTTAATTTGAATGAATACTATGATTAGTGATTTTTTAAAATCTTTTTGATGAAATATGACTAGTGAGCTTTGTTATCTTATTTTGTGTGTGTGTTGGTGAACTTTAAAAAAACTTGTATATTTTGAAGTTTGAAGGTTTAAGTTAAGTTTACAATTAGATAAATAATTAAATATTATCTTTAAACATTATCCTATGTATAATATATATATAATAAAAATTTATATATTTATTAGTCACCGTTTCAATCACGGTTTAATTCCAATTGAACCATTGATTCTTGAATCAGTTGTTTCTCCGATTCAATCACCGGTCTGATTTTTAAAACATTAGCTTTAATACATCATCTATAATTTCTTTTTTTTTTAGAATCATCATCTATAATTTCTTCACATCATACCCAACTCACTGAAATTTAGTGATTTGCTATTAGCATATAGGAGGTCTCTTAAATCATTAGTTGCTTCATTAAATGCTCTAGTGGCTACTTCAATAGGTGCCTCGGTAAGTGCCTCGATGGTTGTTATAGTGGCAACGTCAATAGGTTCCTTAATGGCCTCTTCAATGGCTAATCTAGTGGATGCCTTAATAGTTGCTTCAATGACAAGCTCCAACCAACAACTTGGCAACTTCAATAGGTTCCAGCTCAAATGACTAAAGCTCCAATTAGGGATGGCAGTGAGTTTTCAACCTGATTAATATCCACACTACCCGACCCAATGAATTTAAATATGGGTAGTAAATCAAAAAAACCGATAGATATGGATATGGATATGGATATGGGTTGAGCCATAAAAAATGGATATGGATATGGGTAGAGTAAAACCCGAACCATGGATACCTATATCCTACCCGTTTTTATTAACTCTATTTTTTCTTGAATATTTATGGTTAAATATAATAAAATATTAAAATTTATACGAAAAATAACTTTAAAATCTCCACTTTACTCCTCAGTACTCACATTTTTCATCATATTTTATTTTCTTATAGGATGATAATAAT
>JAOTBA010000005.1:36163037-36195844 GCA_025629845.1 Erythroxylum squamatum
ATTAACTTGTTAATTTTTGTAGATCTTTGCGGAAAAGATTAAACGATCTATTCAACCCCCCTTCTAGATCGCTTTCAGACACCTCTTCTAAAATTTTTTATGCTTTGAGAATCCCAGTTGAAAAATTATCCCTACTCATAATTGGCTATGAAAATCAATAAAAATACACCTAATAATTAAATCTACTACATTAAATTATAAATGACCGAACATATCTTCTTAAATTTCTTATATTTTGGGAATTCTATTTGAGAAATTATCCTTACTCATAATTGGCTATGAAAACTACTACAAAATTACGCCTAATAATTAAACCAACTGTATGTGGGTCTACTGAAAATAGCCTCTCTATTATGTAAGGGTAAGGCTGCGTACTATCAGACCTCTCCAGACCCCGCTTTGTGGCAGAGCTTTAGATTAGGTGTGATGATGATGAATTAAACCAACTATATTGAACTAGAAACCAAGAACCACCTTCACAAATTCACCAATTTTTAGAACCCACTTAACTAAATAAGCAAATATGACAAATTCTCAACAAAGATCCATAAAACCAAACAACACAAATTCTCATCAAATAGTTATAATAGATATTGAGTTTCTATTTTGTTCACATTAACCTCCACAAAAACCTTTAGAGTCATCATAAGAATAGTTTGAACAATGAATAGTTATTTTTAAAAAAAATTATGAATATAGTATTTAAACTCTAAGCATATTTTCTATTTTTTACATGTGTCTAGGTGTACCCAATAGAAACTGATGTGTCTAACCATATTTATTTTGGTATGGCATGTCGACTTTCTATCAACCTATATTGGCATAATTACTTGATTTTAAGGATGACAAGGGACTAAATTGGGTCATTATAAGCTCGACTTGAAGCCTATTCATGCTTGAGTCTCTCAAAATGATGTTGTTTTCTAATAACTAATTAAAACAATATTATTTTAAGTAGTTAAACTAAAATAATTTTATTTTAAGAGATTAGGATCATCCAAACCTTTTGGACAGAGCTTTAACCCAATTTCCTAAGCCTGAGTCCAACATGAAGCCTAATCAACCTATGCCTGAACTATTGAATTCAAATTAACTCGAGGCAAAATTGTTATTTCTGTTTGATTAAGTGGATTCGTTAAGATTAAGAACTGCATTAGAAACCTTTATGTTTGAGGACTTAAATACAAAAAAAAAACTCTTAAAATTAGGGGACCAAAATGATGGTTGTCTCTAGATACGGGGTGACTGTTCTCGATTTCTAATGCCACCCTGTGCCCTTTCTATCCTATCCATCAATTAACATTTTAATGGATGAAGAGGGTACAAGGTGGTTGGATGAAATGGGGAGGGTACAGAGAATTTGATCCCGTTGTCCCCGTTATAAAATTTAGTCAAATATACCACGATCTCATATAGTTTGAACTTTTACTTCAATCTTTATATTTTAAAAACTACCACCCACCTTCTATCATATTATTTAAGTATCATACAACTCCATATATCAGACTGTATTAGTTCTTCATCTATTTTTATCCAAAATGATGTAGTATCAAACTTTTTTAGTTCTAACAAGACTTAGAGAATCTCCGTAACAAAGACAAATCACTTCATTTCTTGTAGATGACGATTAAGATCAACTTTCAAAGCTCGAATCTTGCCTTGGTTATGCTAATTGACTACGAAGCTCTTCAACTACCAAGCATTGCAGGACAACACATTCTTTAATTAATGAAGAGGGAAGACATGGTAATATCAAAGTGGTAAGTAATAGGTCCTTCTATTATTACTCTATTCACTATACGACTTGTCGTTTCAAAAACTTTGTACTTTATTACATAGGTTAAAGTTATAATTTCCATCTCAACGTTTCACAAAAATTCTAAGTGTCTATTTGGATGGGCTTTTGGGAGTTCAATCCACCACAAAAGTTTTTTTTTTAAGAAAAATGAGTTTTTTACTGTGAAATAAAAAAATATTTTTTAATAGATATGACTTTTTTGATAGCCAAAATACAACTTTTTAAGAAGCTCAAATTTAGAGCTTCTTATAAAAGACTTCTCAGATGACTTTTTTCAGGTAGATTTTTCAGAACAATTAAGGAACCTATTTTTTAGTTCCTTTTACTCTTATGTTTTACACATAATTTCCATAATATTCATAAACTCATCTTTACGTTTACTTAACTTGATATTTATTTTAAGATTTATATAATATTATTTGACTTTTTATATGTTTTAATATTTATTTTTGATATTAGTTCTACTTATGTTATAATCCATATAAAAGAATTAGTTAAATATATTTTCATTTATGTTTCATATGTTTAAAATTATATATTGTGCTTTACATATTATTTAATATACTTTAAATAATATTTACAGGTATAAATAATTTTTATTATAAAATAAAATTTAGTTAAAATTAAAAGTGTTTTTAATTTTATGTTGCCAAATAATTTATTATATGCAGCTCTTTCAAAAAAACTCTTTTTTAAATAGTAATCAAATACCCAATTGGCTTCTTAAAAAGTTCTTTTCAGAAAAGATTTACAGAAAAAAATCTACTAACAAAAACTCTACTAATATAAGTCCAACCAAACAAGAACTAAGTCTTTTCCGTTATCTATGCGCCACTTTATATTATAACATTAGTAAAATGGTACTGTTACACCCTAATGTTATTAAAATAATAGTCAGTTGCTCCTTAAAAGTAATAACAAAGATAACAATACGAGCTTATTTAAATCTTTGTGAAATGTTAAACTGAAAATCACACTTTTTGAAACTATTATAAGAAATCATTTTTAGGATAACATTATTACTTAAAAATAATTAAAATAAAATAAAAGTATAAGAGAATTTAGTGTAACTAATCTTAAAAAAATATTCATAATGAAATATTTATCATCTCTAAAAAATATTCATTAATTATTATTTTTCCCATAAATTAGTCATCATTTCAATTCATAAAAGAAATTTAACTCACAAATTCATCTTTTTCTATTTGTTTTATTATTTAATAATTTTTTTCCGATTATGATTCATAAGAGAAGCAAAACAAACGCCTTGAATTCTGTCCCGTAGATATTTTCTGACGACGACAACCTCGGCAACCGGATTGGGTCATTTAAATGTCGTTATCAAACAAAACGTAACGCCGTCATAACGGCGGCTAATTATACGACCCTGAACTGGACCCCACAACTACGCATATGATGCCCGTGAAAAGAAACGGAAGACCTCACACGCGCTTATACCGACACGTGTGCGGAACCAGATCTAACGAGATCTTGAGAGATCGGTACGCACGCCTTCAACTCACGGCTTTTGATTTTGTCCAGCTCATTAATCCTACCTGTAAATATCAGGTCCTAGGTGGCACATATGCACCATTTCACACCTCCATTTCTTCCACGTCAGCACACTCGTTTTCTCTTATCTAATGTCTTCTTCCTTCTCTCCCCCACCCCGTCTCTCTCTCTCTCTCTCTCTACAGAAATCTCGGAGACAAATTTTTTTTTTCAGTCTCTCGACTTCTTACTTCAGTGAAAGGCATCATCTTTTAGTGATCTTTGTCTAAAATCACTTTGAATTTTTTGATTTCTATTTTTGGTTCTCGATTCAAAGTTGGTATGCAATGTGAAAAGACCTTTAAGTCTAAGCTGAATCAAGCTTGATGATGGTCGATTATCAAGCTTTAGTGGCGGAGGAGGTTATTATCTTCATTCTAATTTATGTTTGATCAAATTGGTTCTTTAGAATTTTATTATTTTTGGATTTGTTCTTAAAACCTATTTATTGAAGTTAATTTCTACATAATCGATTGTCTACCTAGTTAGTCCTTTTTTTTGTTTAGTGGTTCTGATTTTTGATTGTTTTGGTTATCTGTTGTTTAGTAGTTCTGATTGTTGTGGTGGAGGAAACTCTGTGGATTCTATGCTTTGTTTGGGATTAGGGTTTGTTTTTTTTTTTTTGGGTGTTGGCTTTGTCAGTTCTCTTAAAGGAACTCGTACTCGTGTTAATTATTACAATTTGAAGGAGAGTTAGGGCTACGGGGATAAATTGGTCTTAGAGTGGATTGTAGGTTACGTGTTTGGTTGCGGAGTGCTTTGATTATTTCTAGATGTGGAACTGGTTTCTTCATTACTGCATATACATAATTCGTGCGTGTATACCAGGTTCAAGTTGCTGTAATTTCTAAAGTTTGATTGTGGGAAAGAAGACTATGTTCCAGTTTTTTTCATGATTGAAGGGTGATTTTCAGAGTTTGGATACTGCGCTGACGCTATCGATAAACCAGTCTTTCTGGTTCTAACTGACAGAGAGTATCTAGATGAAAGTTGAGGGCAGTGGGGACAAGGATTTGAAGGGCTTGAACCATCAACTGCATGAGGGGAACAAGACAGCTGAAGATGGAATTATGAGGGAGCAAAATTTAATACGAGTTGATGATTTGAAAGTCAATGGCATTGCACAAAATGTAAACGAGGGGCATGGCAGGGGTCTTCAGGTTGCAGCTTCGCCGCAAATATCTCAACAGCAGCAGCAGTCTCAAGGGTCCATTGTTTGTTGGGAGAAGTTTCTTCATGTGAGAACTCTCAAGGTTCTATTGGTGGAAAATGATGATTCTACTCGACATGTTGTTACTGCTTTGCTTCGGAATTGCAGTTATGAGGGTTAGTGGCTGGTCTCTGTAATATAATGCATTGTGGATTTGGTGTTCGGATTAGACTTGAAGACAGATTAGACATCGTGGTTTAACTTATATTAGAATATATGTTGGTTTCAATGCTAGTCTCCTTCTGCATAAGTTTATTCACTTAACCTTCGTGTGTTTGTGTCTGCCGTGTGTCTGATAAAGATTTTCCTTTTTAATTATTGATGCTGGAAATTTTCTCTGACATAATCATTTCTGTGTATATATATATGTGTGTACCTAAAACGTTTAATGTATCCTTATCTCCATCTTTATAAAATTGTTCACTTAATCTTCTTGTGCATGTCAAGCTGTTTGTGGTTGGTGAGCATTTTGATTTGTTGAATTTATTATGCTGGAAATCATTTCTGCTATTATCACCGGAAAATCGACTTTTCATGCTTGTGTGAGTGGCATAAACTGCGTATAGCTTTAAGACAGGATGGACATTAATTGCTTTTTTTAGTGATGATTAGAAAAAGTTTGCAAGTCAGCTTTCAGGAACTCCAGATTGATAAGCCACATTACTGCCAAGTAGCACCATCTCTGGATCAACCTTTATGTCATCACTGTTGTCATCTTTGTACGGGCTCAAATAAGAGTGTTTTATGTGAAATCGGCATCTGTTTTTCAATTTTTCTCTTCAAATATTTGTTCGTAGTGAATGTACTTTTGGCATCATTACTTTGTTGCACATAGATACCATTTTTTGTTGCTTTCATGTTTTTCATTGCATGGATGTGATGATTTTATGTATTTATGTGGGTTTTATCAGTCATTGAAGCATCAAATGGGTTGCACGCTTGGAAGATACTCGAAAATTTGAACAATCATGTTGACATTGTCCTAACTGAGGTAGTGATGCCTTTCTCATCTGGCATTGCTCTTTTGTGCAAAATTATGAGCCACAAAACGCGAAGAAATGTCCCTGTTATCAGTAAGTTTCCTCTTGATGAATTTGTTTTTTTTTTTTTCTTTGTAACAACAGGATATTGGGAAGAGATAAATTTAACTTTTGTTTTCTGATGAAATGTGCAAAGTGATGTCATCCCTTGACTCGATGGGTTTAGTTCTTAAGTGTTTGTCAAAAGGCGCTGTAGACTTTTTGGTGAAGCCTATAAGGAAGAATGAGCTGAAGAATCTTTGGCAGCATGTCTGGAGAAGATGCCATAGTGTGAGTATATTGTGCTTCAGATTTTAGAATTCCAGCCTTGAATTTGTTCATTTTATAGCTTAATCTTTTTCTTCCCTTTGAAGGCCTCTAGAAGTTAAAAAAATTCTCCTCGTCCTATTTGCTCATTTAAGCCTCTGTTGCAAAAAGTTAGGTTTTTTCTTTTTGAGATTGATGATTCAGAGCTGACACTGATTAGAAGCTCACATTTTAGCCTTGACAATGGTTTCTTCTCGCTGCTTTAACATAACCCCTTGCATAGGCAAAAATGTTCATCAATACCATTTCCTACTGTGCTTGATCGTCCTTATCTTGTCTTTTAGTCCAGTGGAAGTGGGAGCGAAAGTGCCACACAAACTCAGAAATCTGTAAGGTCGAAGAGTGTTGATAAGTCTGGCAACAATAGTGGCAGCAATTATGAGGATGATAATGGGAGCATTGGCTTGAATGAGGACGGAAGTGACAAAGGAAGTGGCACTCAGGTATGATGAGTCTTTCATTAGGAAGAAAACTTGTGATATCGATAACTACATGAGTGTCTAGGATGATATTGGGATTTGATATAGCAAGTTGAGGTTTTGAATTTGTTATTTGGCAAGTTACTTTTTACTTGTTGGAACTTATATTACTTCCACTGCACATCAACGGGCCTCTTGTTAGTGGCACCCCTATATTTTGTGCCCTACAGTTCTTAGCTTATAATCTCTCTTTACTTGATTTCAAAATTTAAATGGATGTTGTATTGCCGTAAAACTGATGACAGCCATACAATGTGAAGCACGATTGATTTCTCTACTGATGAAGCCTTCTTTTGACGAGTTAACCCCAGTCTTGTCTGTTTTAAATAGAAATCGGCTCTTAGCTCTGTGAATTGTTTCTGTAGTCCAATACTTTTGTAACTTGGAAAGTAGTTATGCAGATGATTAAAGGTGTATAATATGTAATGATATGCTTTTATGCTTGTAACTGACAATC
The DNA here is from genome assembly GCA_025629845.1 of Erythroxylum squamatum. NCBI lineage: Eukaryota > Viridiplantae > Streptophyta > Magnoliopsida > Malpighiales > Erythroxylaceae > Erythroxylum > Erythroxylum squamatum. The sequence continues at coordinate 36,169,879 of JAOTBA010000005.1, forward strand.
AAATGCTGGGAGTGGACTATTAATTGCTTTAAATTTTATGACTTCGTACTGCTTTCAAGTATGTCTGAGACTATCGAGGGTGTGACTGAATGTAAGACTGTCACTTTGTAGAGCTCTTGGACAAAACAAGCTATAGATATTGATAGCTCTCGCGCAACATCACCATGTGATAATGTTGCTGAATGTCCGGATAGCACTTGTGCGCAAGTCATCCATTCAAATGGTGAATTATCTGGTAACAAACAAATTCGTGTAACAGATAAAATTAAGCACTGCAAACAGGAGGAACAACTTGGTACGCATGAAACTCTATTGGTCTTTTCGGTCTTCTGTAGCTTCTTCATAAATCTTTTTCTTTTCCTCCCTCGTCAACTTTTTCTCTCTTATTAACTTGCATATGAATTTTTAATGTTTTTTTTATTTCTTGTGAAAGAGAATATTACAACTGGAAAAGACATGGTGATGAACATGGGAAGAAATCTAGACTTACAGCTTGAATATCCAGTTGAAGATCCAATTGCACTTGTAGGCATGAATCAAAAAGATTTGCTTGAAAAAGGATCCAGTAAAGTCAGTGAGCAACCAATTGATAAACAACTGTTAGATCTCAATTGTGAGAATCTTTCTAGCAAATCAAAATGTAAAGCAACTAATCATACAAGTATTATCATCAAAGGTACTGAGCCTCTAAATGACTGCTTGAAGTTTGAGGCATCAAACAAACATGGCAAGATCATGGATACCAAATGTAAAGCCATCTGTGATGGTAAAGATGCACCATCCCTTGAGCTCAGTTTAAAAAGACTCAGAGGAATCAAGGATATTGGGACAGCTTTTCATGATGATCGCAATGTTTTAAGACGATCAGATTCATCAGCATTTTCAAGGTATTGGAGAAGCTTAAGGACCAATTCAAATTTCTTAAGTCAATTTGCAAATCAAAACATTTATATTTGCTTCCCAACTCAATTGTAGCTTGGCTGCCTTTGTTATTTGTTGTGGTGCAGGTACAATTCAGCCTTGAATACAAATCAAACTTCCAAGGGGAACATGAAAAGTTGTTCTCCGTGTGACATTAGCTTGGGTGCTTCCAGAAAAGGGTCAGTGTATGATCTCCAATCTCATTCTTGTGGCGATCATCCTAATCAAGGCTCAAATGTCGGAAGCAATAACATTGATACAGGCTCCACTACAAATAACACTTATAACCAGTCAGTTCTGGGGGAAAACAAGCCAGCAGTAACATCTACATTCAAATGTTTGCATCCAGCTCCTATTTTCCAGCCCATGAAAGGTGACATCTTATGCACCTCTAAGCAAATTGTCACAGAAAAGGATGATGATGTTACAGGTGCAGAAGTTCTGGCTCAGTCAAGTGATATCCATCATGAATCACAAATTCAGCACCGTTGTGATTACCATCATCTCCTCCAGAACACTCAACAGAACCAGCGTCCACCTGGCCTGGGTGATTCATTGGTGAACAAATTGGCTGCTTCTGTTCCACATTGCAGTTCATCCAACGTGCCATGTGGGCCTACTGAAGGTAACACTCGTAATTACAGCATCAATGGAAGTGCCTCAGGCAGCAACCATGGCAGTAATCATGGAAGCAATGGTCAAAATGGGAGCACCACAGGTGTAAATGCTGGAGGGACGAACATAGAAAGTGATAACGGGATTGGTGGAAAAAGTGGTAGTGGTGATGCCAGTGGAAGTGGGAGCGGAAATAGAGCAGATCAAGACAAGTTGGCACAGAGGAAAGCTGCTTTGACAAAGTTTCGACAAAAGAGAAGTGAGAGATGCTTCCGGAAAAAGGTAAAGTAAGGTGATGGTCATTGTCCAAATTTGGTTTATCTTCTGTTACCGTAGGCTCTTATAAGGGAAACAACTATGAGACGGGGACATAGCTCCTGGGTTTGTGGTATTTGCACTCGGGAACTTTCTAGTATGGTGTAGTTGTCTAATGATATTTTCATTTCCATGTGTGAATTCATTGCTTGACATCTTAATTTGTCGCTTCCTGTTCGGTGCTTTTAATTCCACAAGAAAAGGACGTTGGGAACAGGAATCTTCCATGTTGCCTTCTGCTATGCCTGAGCTCGGTTGCTTGGACATGCAGACATGACTTGATACCTTTCCCTTAAATTATTTATAGTGGCATGATTACCTAATAATGTATCTACTTAAGTGCAAGCTTGGGATGGGAGTTCTGGGCGGATATTCATGATTCTTGTCCTTCAGCTTCCTCTTCCTCTTTTAGAAGCTCATTCTTTCATTTCCCCTTTTGTGTGTATTCTGCACACAAGTTTGTAAGCCTTGACGATTGGAGTGACGACTGTTAGATTAGATCTACCTTTTTGCATTCTGTTTACCGTTAGTTGTGCTCATTAGTTGGACTTGTTTTCCGTCCTTTTGTTTTTCTTTCCATTTTAAGTATCAAATCCCATTTGTCCCTTAACAAAATATGAAATCCTTTGTTGTGGATGGTATCTAGGTTCGATATCAAAGCAGAAAGACGCTAGCAGAGCAACGACCACGAGTACGTGGCCAATTCGTACGGCAAACAGCCAAAGAAAGCAAAGCGAGCCCGAGCAGAGCAACAGAGGGCTAAATTGACGTCTTTGATGTGACGACTAGAAATCTGCTGTAACAGTGTTTGTCTTGTTTTGTGAAATGACGAGTCATAGATAGAGAACCTGAAGTCCAGTCTGTTGCTTTAGATTTCGAATGCTATATGTATCATGAAACTACATTCGATGGGAATTGTTGCCACCCTTTGAAATTTGTGTCCTCTCACTTCAATCAGGCCTTTCGCAAGCTTGATTAGACAGGTTTTCGTTTGTAAACAGCTTTAATTGTTCAATGTTGGTGCTGTACTAAACTTTTTCTTTCCCAAAGGAATTGTATGGTTTCTTATGTTCAGACGTGATTTAAGAATCCAATGATTCATATCGCTTTTCACGGGACGTGTCAGAGCCGAAAGACAAGACTGGCAACGAGCCAATGTCTGCGGTCCCAAAAAACATCCCATCTGTAAGTGTAAATCCTGTGTGGCCCAAGTCTGCAATTGGTTGATGATATGTCACGTCTTTGTTTTGGATTAGGACTTGTGATCCTTTTTTTTTCTTTTTTGAAATCATTAAAGAAAAAGGCAGAAACAAAATTAACCTAAGCCAACAAGTTTATCCCATTCACCCAGATCTTACGAGCCTTTCATCATCAATATCTGAACAAGCAGAAATATCTAAATTTAAAATAGAATCTAAACAAGAAGAATTAACACTTTAATGTTGAAGGTTTGCATGTAATAAGGCTACCCCTGCAAGTGATCCTTATTGATTAATACGATTATAAGCAGTGACGGAACCAGAAGTTTAAGATAGGAGGGCTCAAATATTTAATTTTTTAAAATCTTGAGGGGCCCAGTATACCAATAGGTTCCAAATAATTCCGTCCTTGTATATATATATATATATATTATAAATAAAAATATTTAATTTTTTAAATGTTGGGGGGCCCAATGCACCATGGGCCCCCAAGTAGCTCCGTCTATGATTATAAGGGTTCATAAATCTTATCTATATATTTATGCAGGGTCTATATATATGAACTAGATTAAGTAACTATTTATATAGGCTTTTAGAAGGTTAATAAGAACTTTTTTTTCACTATAAAAGTCTTTTTTTAATGAATGTTTGATTGTAAAATAAAAAAGGTATTTTTTAAATAGATATGACTTTTTTGGCAGTCAAAATATAACTTTTTAAGAAGCTCAAATTTGGAGCCTCTAAAAAAAGCTTATCAAATGGCTTTTTTTTTAGATTTTTCATATCAATTAATGAACCTATTTGTCCCTTTTATCCTTATATTTTACATATAATTCCCACAATATTCACAAATTCATCTTCACGTTTATCTTGCAAATTCATTATTTGGCTTTTTTTATATGTTTTAATATTTATTTTTATATTAGTTTTACTTATGTTAGAATCTATATAAAAGTTTTGGTTAGATATATTTTTATTTATGTTTCATATGGTTTAAAATTATATAATAATTAATATATTGTGCTTTGCGTATTGTTTAATATACTTTAAATAATTTTTATATGCATAAATAATTTTTATTAAAAAATAAAACATAGTTAAAAGTAAAAGTGTTTTTTATTTTTATGTTGTCAAACAGTCTACTGTATGAAGCTCTTTCAAAAAATCTCGTTTTTAAATGACAGCCAAAAAGTCAACTGACTTCTTGGAAAGTTCTTCTCAGAGAAGATTTATATAAAAAAGCTCTACTAATAAAAGCTCTACTGGTATAAGTCCAATCAAACAAAGGCTAAGTGGCACAAGATTGGAACACCTTAACTGATTAATTTCTATTAAATCCGTTAAATAGAAATTACCTGATTAATTTATAAAAATTAGACGATTAATTAATAAATCAGTCAATTTTTAATAATAAAGATTATTAATATAAATTAAACTAAAATTTGTCTAGTTTAATATTTTTACAATTAAATCAATCGAACCCTGTAAATTTTTAATTATTCATAATATCAGTGAAACTAATACAATTCAACGTGTTTTTTTTTGTATGAGAACGGAGATTACACCCAAAAATTACAGGACAGAGACACGGGAGAAAGACACCCCCATGGCGTCGGTAAAAAGAAACGAACCAAGACCCTCAACAACTTTCGTAAACCAATGGACACCAATAGATAACCTAGCACTATAAGCAGCCAGCCAATCCGCACAGCGATTCCCTTCGCGAAACACATGTCGGACGCGAACGGTGCACTGCCGAGTTAACAACTCCTGAATGGCCAACACCAGAGGTTGCACCAACTTATGCTGAGCACTAGTGATACTATCCCCTACCACGGCAGAGTTGACGGATAGTTCAACGTGTTTGTACAGTAATGTTCAATATGTTGCAGACATCGATCATCGTGCGGTAACATTCCATAACTTTAGCAACCCCTCTTATTGGTTTTAATACAAATATTATAAGAGAATATATAATGTGTGTAATGTTATGCAATTGTGTGATTACATTTATATCAAATAATTCTTTCTTAATTATTTTAATAGTTTGTTTATTTTTACCTTGTTTTATATTTATTGTATTTTTATATTTATTGCATTATTTATATTATTACTTTTTATATTTTTATTTTTACGTATTCATTTATTTATTTTTAGAAATATATACACACACATATATTTCTTCTTTTCTTTTTTCCCTACGGCTCTATTAGAAATAACGTCTCTACTAGTTAAGTATAAGATTGTGTATTATTAGATCTCTTCAAATTTTGCATATTAGCAAGACTTTCATTAAATAGTTATTGTTGTTGTATATCTACCCAATACGAAAAAGTAAAAAAATTGACTCTTAGTTATAGGTATAAAGAGTGATAATAATATAGAACGAAAGTAGAAAAAAGAGATAATAACAAGGAAAGGAAAAACAATAACGACAAACCAGTAAAAATTTTGTTAAGGTACAAGGTTTAAAAAGATTTAGAATATTGTAATCTTTTCCTTAATTAATTGAATAGCATAAAATGAGGGAACAAATTATCTGTTTCGGATGGTCTATCCCACCTTATTTCGTGGGATCTCATCCATATATTTATATAGGTCTCACAAAAATATGTAGATGAGATTTAATTAAACAGAGTAGGATCTGGTTTACGGAAGAGATGTTCTGTTTCTTTAAGGCCCTATTTGGTTGAGGAGTTGGTGATGGAACGCAACACACTCCCATCGTTTAGTTGAGGTTTTCATAATTGAATAGAAGAGAATCGGATGGAAACGGAGGGTTTCATGTTACGTCTCATTTCATTATAAACGGTGAAAATAAGAAACCTCCGATTCGAAGGGTTTATGATGGAACGTAAATTAATAAATACATACTACCTAATATACCCTCAATAATTTTCTTAACATAAATTATTTCTTCTAACCCTAATCTCCTTTTCCCTATAATCATTTATTATGACCCACAAAAATTGTATATAATTAATAATATTTTATATTGTTTCTCCTTACCCTAATACTAATATTTTTTATATTATTAATAATAAATTGTACATAATTAATTAAAAAAATAAAAAATTATTAATGAAAATATAAAATATATATATAAATTATTCTTTAATTGTTTCTATATATTTCTATATAAATAAAAATAAAAATAAATTATTTTTAAAAATAAATCACATATAATAGAATAAAATAAAATTTATTAAATAATTAATAATAATATTTTGTATATAATTAATAATAAAATAATAAAAAACTTTTATTAAAATGTTTATTATTTTAAAATAGAAAATATATAAAAATTATTTGTCGCGGTTGTGACTTGAACCGTGACTTTTTAATTGGACATGATTTCTGTTTTAAAATCATAGCATTAAATCTCCTGTAACAATTATTTTAATATCAGAGATATAATAGTTATTTATTATACGTTATATTCTATTCCATTTATCTTCTAAATAATATTTTAATATAATATATTATAAACCTTTTCATCTCTCCCGACAACATTCATTATATTATATTTCATTTCATTTTAAATCGTTCCGGTTTATTTTATTTCATTAATTGCCGTCCAATTAATCAGAGTAGGAAAAAACTGATTGTACTACAGAATCAGGACATCTGACTTTGTTATGTCTTATGATGTACGCTCCAGTTGTACTGGGATGACATGATTTTTGTTTCATAAAAATCTCAGAAAAAAGACAGGACTTGTAAATTGTAATGAAACAAATTATAGACAGCTTGGAAAATTTATAAATTCCGTAATAATGCACAAGCTTTTTTCTGGCACGAGAATTATATAAAAGGTTAAAAATGCAAATTTTCAATTTAATACATGCCCTTTTAATAAAAAATTATATAATTTTTTATTGCGTGCATAAAATTTTATTAAACATAAATCATTCAAACGGGTTACATATTATTATTTTAATGCCACTATAATTAATTATAATCTTTTGTTTCATGTACTTTGGTAATATTATCTCGTGTGTCGTCTGACTAAGGGTTGTTCGTGTGAGCATTAGAAATATCAATGCCAATGACTTAATGTCAATAAGGTGATCATAATGATTTAGAGGGTGCTTGATTCACGCGAGAGAATGATAATAAAAGTAAGAATATATAAACTAAAAAATGAGAATAGATATAATCACTATAATTATGATGGTTAGTTAGGACGAACAAATGATTAATACTACCATTAATAGTGGTCTAATTTGTTAAAAATTTTGAGAAATAAGAATTTGTTAAATTTTTGTTTTAGATCAAATTTTAGTATATTTTAATTAATTATATTTAATTGCTAAAAAAGAACTACCACGCTGGTGAAAATGTGACACTTCTGTTTTTTAACGGAATGACTTTCATTCCTCTTATAATCAAGTGGTATGGAGTAATATCCTAAACTCATAAATAAAAATATTATTCATCCAATAATAATATATTATCAAGCAGCTATTTTTTATTTCGTACCCATACCTCCTCATCTCATAGTTATTAACCAAGCACCCCTCCGACAGTAGTGATGAAATCAAAGGAGAAAAGAAAAGGAGATGATAAGAAAAATTTAAAATTCATGAATAAAATATAAAATTACACCCATGGCATTAGCACGTGCAGCTGATGCATACATTTACAGCCACCAGTCACACGTACCAGAACGTAAGTTTGGGGGTTAGGGCATGCGCTGTCACGTGCGTCCCAACGAACTTTCTCAACTAATTGCCACTTTCCAACTAATCCACCTTACGTATAGTAATTGATTTCTTTTTGTTATTTATTATTCCCTTTCTACCCTCCAAATTTAGCAAAATTACGAATATCGTTTTTGGTATTAATATGATGCATTACTAGTTGACATTAGACACTATTTTATTCTTAAAATTATAAATTAGTTTTTAAGTAATTTTTATTATGACTAAAATTAAATATAAATTTTGAAAATAACTACATTTATTAAATTTAGCACAAGTATATTCTTATATATAATTATTTAAGAATAATTTTAATTTAACCTTTAATTTTTTAATTTATGAACTTATGTAATAAACCTTAATACAATAATCTAATACATTCTAAAAAATTTATAATATTTTTTAATTAATAGACTCACACTTAATATTAATATATACCTTGTATTATTAAAAAATTGCTCATAGAGAAATTAGTTTTAATATTATGAGGCAAAAAAAGAAAATAATTTCAACTTTTACAACTCAAACTTTTTTCAATCTTTTGTTGAAAAAGATTGAGATTTTTTAAAAAACAAATCTTAAATATAAAATGAATCCTTAAACTAATTAAGTTATTTATTTTTATCCCTATACCAAAAATGATGTTTTAGTTTAATAGTTTTTAGTGTAAATGCTTTCAAATGTACTAAAGTGGAAGAGTATAAAGTCTTAAAAATCCTAACTTCTTGTATCCATCTTATGTTACTCCTTATAGTTTAGTCCTTGTAGTTAAATATAATAAGATTTGTCTCAAACACATTTTTTCACAGGTCTGACTTTTTTTCGTTGTAGTTTTCAGTTTTCAGTTTTTAGTTTTCAATTTTCAATTTTCAGTTTTCATTTTATGTTATTCTTTTAAATAAAAATAAAAACATGTTTCGTTGTTAATGTCAATGTAGTTATATTTTTATTACTAAGAATAATTATATATTAGATGTAACTTAAAGATAAAGTATTTTTAATTAAATAAATTTATTTTAATTCTTATATAGTATTTATTAACAAATTATTAATAAGATTATTTTATTTTATTGAAATAAATAATTTAAAAATGACTTTTAATTTATAAATTGATATTTATTTTAAATATATTTTAAATATTAAATAAAATTTCATTTAAAATTTATATATTTTAAATATATTTTAAATATAATTGTATTTATTTAAAATTATTTAATTTAATTACAAATATTAAATAAAATTATGAAGTAAAATTAAAATTTTCATTAATAACTAGTATATTAAATAATAAATATTTATTTGATACTAAATGAAACTATAAAAAATAAAAACCATTTTTATGGTTTTTATAAATTTTGAAAACTGGAAGAAAATAAAATAAAAATAGAAACTAAAAGCTCAAACAAAATATTGTTTTTATTGAATTTGAAAACAAAAATGGAAACAAACATGTCTTAATTTTGACAATTCTTACACAGAAAAACTATAGCCATAATGTATCAAATTAAGCAAAAAAAGCACCCAATTGGTTTTAACATATTTCTTGAAATGTGATTAAAAGGTCAAATTTTCATTAACTTACACTAAAAAATAACAACCACAACTTTACCTATTAAGAAAAAAGTTACCTAAATTGTTAAGAACATTAAGTAGTTGTCATTTGTCAAGATGGTGGTGTTTACTCAAACACAAGATTGACAAGTTGAGGAATCTTGACAAGTGATGAGTGAATTCAAACTTTTTATTGATTCAACTGCCCAATGATGGTCTCACATTAGCCATCTTTGACCATCTTATTTCCACACATTAAAAGTCATATTATATGTTCTTTTCTCATATTTTAGGATTGAATATACTCAAATCCTTTATGATTTAGTTTTTCATTTGAATTATAATATTTCAAAAGTATCATTTAATTATCTCATTATTTATTTTTATTTAAATTTGTAATATTAAAATTTTTAAATAAGATATCATTTTCAAATTTTTGATTAAATAAAAATAGAATACAACAAAGGAAATTGTGTAGTAATGACCTAATATTATTAAAGATAAATAATAATTTCAAAATATTAAAATTTAAATATAAGTGATCAAATTTTAAGACATTTAACACAAAATTTAGAAATCCTTTGCTACCAAAGTAATAAAGTACAAATTTTTAAGTAAAATTATTTATTAGGGCTAGTGGATAACCAAAACCCATGCTCTAACTTGGAGTGCTAGCTTTGTCAATTACTACATAAGTTAAGATTGGTAGGTCTTGTCTTTCTAATTATTATTAATTAAAAATGTTTTAAATTATCAACCAAGATTATAATTATATTCACAATATTATACTCGAGTTATATACTATTATTATTTTATAAATTTATACATTATCTATAATTATATTTATATTATTTGTAAATTTTACAAATTATTTGTAATTACGAGGGTGAGTCTTGAAGCATCTGATAAAGTTACTCATTTATAATCATAGTAAGGTCACAGAGTTAAGTCATCTGAAAGAACTTTTTGTAAAAATACAAAAGGAAAACTGTGTACATTATGATCCTTCTCAGACTCTCACAGAGCGAGAAATCTTGTGCACTGAATACGCCGACTAATTTGTAATTATACCACAATCTATAATTTTATAGTTTATATAGTCTTCCTCTAATATATGTCATGCCTATTCTTATGTTTTATTAATGTATTTCTTTTCCTATTTCCAACTTACCAAAAAAATAAAAATTAATAATATTTTGATTAATAAAAATTATTAGAAAAATATGTCTTTTAAAGGAAATCTATGGATGGTTGTTGAAAAACCCAACCATCAACTAGATATATTGTCCTTATTGCCCTTTAAGACGTGCTTTAAGCAAAGGGACAAAACTGCCATTTGACTTGCAGTGTAGTACTATGGCCCTTTTGGGCTCCACTATATTAAATGATGAGTCAGACTGCATGAAAATTGGCATTTGCCTTGCAATCAATTCAATTGCCCCTTCAGATCTCAGGGGCCAGGGTCACTTTTTTCTTTTTTCCTTTTATCTTAATATCATAAATATACAACCAACAAGAAACTATAAGCTTCTAAAGAATTTTATATTACAGGATTAATAAAAATGATAAATATTCAGTTAATACAATGCTAACATGTCTACAAGTCAACGTACCAACTGCACAAGACTCCCCTTTTGTGGAGTCTAAAGAAAGTCATAATACAATGTTAATATGTATTTATTAAAAATACTTCACTTCCATTAATTTTTGTTACAAATATATCTAATTCTTTTAATTTTTATTTAAAATATCCCAAATAGAAATTTTAGAGAACTTAATTATAGATAATTCATAAATTCACGAATTATAATTTAATATAAAATTTTATAAATTTTGTTTAACTAATTAATGTAATTAAATCATGTATTTAAAAGCTTAAAGTTTATAGAATATTTTTCATTATAATTTTTTAAAAATTTAGAATTTACTTAGTAAAATTTTTAAATATATAATGTTAATATGACATTACTTAGTAAAAATCCCCCTTTAGACATGAATCTATTTGATTTAGAAGGGATAAACTTACGTCAACACCTTAGTTACTATTCAAACACGAGTTTGATTCAAACTTCATATTTTGATAAATATTTATGATCCGAATAAAAAAAGAAAAAACGGAGTCTTTATTTTGAAGAAATGTTATACTGGTTAAAAGTAAGATTGTGTATTAAAAAATTGAAAATCAATAACAACATTTAGTATAAATCTTGTTGATAGGTAGGGTCTGATAAAGTTTAAAAATACGCAGCCTCATTTATAATTGAAAGAGAAATTGTTTTTAAACGATTTGAGCAGGAAAAAGAAAATAAATAAATAAATAAATAGATGGTAGCAATAAATTAATAATGATTAAAAAATTTGAGTTTATCCGTTGAGTTTGGAAAACACATAAAAGTCAAACCCAGAACTCAGAAGCAGGAGATAGTTAGTTGGCCGTACCATCACGTTAGCTTTACCTTTTCCAACCCAAAACTAAGAATAAAAAAGGGAAAAATGAAGAGGAGAAGAAGAAGAAGAAGAGAACATACATAGGCTATTGCTAATTCAGAGAAAAAAACAGATAAAAAACTTTCTAAAAACTAAGGGGGAAAAAAATCAGAAACAGTTGCTTTGGCATTCTCCATCTTTTCCTTTTTAACTCTTTCTTCTCTACTCTTTAATAAAAAAACTGGTTTATGCAGAAGCTTTAAAATGGCAAGCTTCCCTCCTCTCTCTTGTTAAAAGGGTACTTTTAAAAACTTCATTCTTACTGTATGAACTGAGAATCCAGTAAAAGTTCACATTTTTGGGTTGTTTTTGGCTCAAGGGAAGAAGACGAAGTGAGCTGTAATGAGAAAGATAAAAGAGTGTGTTGTCTAGTAATATGAGTTTTGTCCTTTGTTATATCCATTTACGTGGATGTACAGAACTGGTTAAGGTTAATGAGTTTTTTCAAGGTAAGGTTGTTGCACTTGTGATATCGTCACTTGTTGAGCTTCATATCAGATTATTTACTTTTGTTCAACTTCCTGTTTTCGGAATGCAGATTTTGTTGATGTTCGTGAGCTTAAGAAGTAAATTGGATTCGTGGAAGCATATCAACTCCTAGGTTTTCAGCACTTTTGACTCTGTGGTTTGGTTTGGCTTCCTTGTCTCTTACCGTGCTTCTCTTGTTTGTAATTATATGCTCTTTGAATTTGGTCTATGGCTTATGTTCTTACAAGGAATAGTTGTTTGGATCTCGAGGATTAAATGCTGTTTGCAACCCTCTAAATTACAAGTCCATATCTATTCTTCGGTCAGGACAAGTTCGAAACTTTTCTTCAGATCTCTTTTTTCTTTCTGCAGAACTCTATGGCTTCTTCCACTAACGTATTGAAGTGTTTGTTTATGGTTTATCTGGTGGCTCTTGTTCACATAAAATTTCTTCTTTTCTTGATTCTTGAGGAGACTTCTCGTTTTCTTTAGAAAAGTTAAAATCTTGGCATAACTCGTCTTGACTTGAGAGTTTGATACAAAAATGTGTAGCAATAATCGTAGGAATATTGTTAATCGAGGAGCACGAAGGTTGTGAAAGTGAAATATAAGTTTCTGATGACGTGATGCTGAATATTCTGGTGGTTCAGTTTCATCTGTCTCTAGTCTTTGGAAGCAAGCGAGTTTTCACAAGAAATATTATAAACTGTCAGAAACAACCAAAATGATACAACCCATGTTTCCAAAGATTTTGGAGTTGCCTGTAAACTGGTAATTACTTTTAGGAAATATATAACTATTGCCTAGAGGCCAAAGCGTTTAGGTGCAATTTGGGATGCTTTGTGGTGAATAAATTTGGAAATAGTTGTTACTCTAGTTTTTCATCTGAAGTTTTCCTATTACTTGGATAGAACACGGGTTTATCGGTGAAGTATGAGCAAGAGGGCATAAACTTTCTGTGTTGAGAAAGACTTCTAATTAGTGAGACTAAATCCGGGTTGGTGTCGAATCCTGAAGAACTGTTTGTTAAACTTATTGACTGTGCTGATATAATTCACCAACAGCGCTTATTTGGTTATGGTGTGGAGTTTTGGCAATGCCCTTGCCTACTGAGGTTTTCTGCAATGGCCTTTACTGGTTGCATGAAAATCTGTGGGTGCATCAATTCAACGAATTGTGTTTTTAATCTTATTACGAAATGTAAGAGATTTGAGTAAACAATCGATATGTGGATCCTGGAAGTAGTTTCAGATTATTCCTTCTGTCAGTAATTCGCTGTAAAGATGGCCACTCAATCTGAAGCATATTGCTCGTTTGCAAAGTTGGAGGTTGTTAAGAGAATTAGCTTCCTGTTACTGCACTTTGTCCATACACAAAGAAAGCACTTTATGTGTACAGCTGGTCTGTTTTTTATGCAGAAGGGTTTTAATCTCTTTTTTTTGGTACATAAGTTGAAGACGGTATTTCAATGGAGAGGGACAAAAGCATGTGTGATTGAGGTAGAAATAGGTTCGATAAGCGGTGATAACCAGTCTTCAATTCCATTGTACAAGAATTCAAGAAGAGTTCCAAGTCTTATTTCTGCTCTTTAATCAGTTTGCTCTTAAATGTTATTTCTGTGTTCTTCAACTTTTCATAGCCCTGTTTTTCTTGCACCTCTCATGTTGCCAGATTTTACTCATAGTGCTTGATTTGAGTCTCTTTTCTTTGTTTTGGAGGTAAGCTACTTGAGTGCGAAGGAAAAAGAAGTATTTGGATACTTACATGCAAGAATCTGTGCTTCTATTTTGAAAACTTTAACACAAAGAGTGTATGCATAAGATGCTACAGCTGTTCAATTAGCTGAGAAAAATAATTTTCAGATTACAATATGCTAATTAGTTACAAATGTAGACTGCTGGTTGTGACATGATAGTACTCTTTATACTTTCTGTTCTTTCTTCATGTCAGTTTAGACTCATATTCTCTATTTTTCCATGCAGAGCAATAACACATTTCATGATGTCGAATTGGTGTGTCATTCACCATTAATTTGATCTTTATTCCAGATACTTATATTGAAATGGAGATCAAGGAACCAGACAGGGTTGTTGTAGCAAAACCGGTAGCATCCAGGCCTAAATGCTCCAATTTTAGATCCTTCACAGAGCTCCTTACAGGTGCTATTGATGCTTCTCCCCCAAATGTGTGCTCGGAAACTACAATTCCTGCCATTAGACCAAAGACTGTGAGGTTCAAGCCAACGGCTAATCGACCTGCAGCTGCATTGCCTTCTTCACAGGTTTTCTGTCAGAGTCACTCAATTTCGTTCATGTTCAATACTGATTATCTGCTGAATTTCCATGGCTTTTGAAAATTTCAGGCTAAACCCTCTGGATCGGTAGCTTGTGATACACCTGACAGAGGTTCAAAATCAGATTGCAAGCCCACGGTCGTATATAAACCACATGCTAAACTTGTATCAAAGACAACTGTATCTCTTTTGGCTAATATGGTTAGTAGCTTTTTATTTTCTTCTTCTTCTGATATGGCTAATGTGGAGTTAATATTCAACTTTTCCATTAGGAATCACTTTCCTTTCTAACGATGATCTTGAATTTTGCTGAATAATCAGATTATGGTATCCTGAGTTCAAAAAGTTATTTCTCAGGGAAACTTTAATAGGAGTCAACATCAAACACTGGCATCAGCTGACAGTCGTGTGTGTCAAACAAATCAAGAAAGAAACAGTTTTGCATCCCAACGTGCCTCAAATCTTCAGAAAATTCCATCTGTTGCAGACACTGATCAGACAACCGAGTCCTCAAGATTGATGATTCATAATCAAGATGATACAAAAAGTTCAGCACCTATTGCAAATACAGATCGACCTTCTTATGATGGTTACAATTGGAGGAAGTACGGGCAAAAGCAAGTAAAAGGAAGCGAGTACCCGCGAAGTTACTACAAATGCACACATCCGAATTGTCCAGTGAAAAAGAAGGTTGAGAGATCATTTGATGGGCAGATTGCAGAAATAGTCTACAGGGGTGAACACAACCATCCAAAGCCTCAGCCACCTAAACGAAACTCATCAGGAACACAAGGTGCAGATCAGGATGCAATTAACACCCCATTATGGAGTAGTAACCTAAATGAAGGTTCTGAAAGTAGAGTTGAAACTCAGAATGACACAAGATTACGCAGTAGTTCCACTTATCAGAGTAAAGCTCCACCATCTCATGATCCTGCTCGAACTGGATCGACCAATGTCGGTGCAGGAACTTCGGACAACTCTTGTGACCTCAGTGGAGAATGTGATGAAGCTGGCAAGAGATTGGAGGAAGAAGATTCTGAACCCAAAAGTAAAAGAAGGTATGAGTTTGCGAATACATGCATCATCTAATCAAAAGTTGTCAACTTGTCATATCCTTTTGCACATTTTACCTTCTAGGAAGAGTGAAAACCAATCTGTTGAAGCTGGAGTAGCAGAGGTTGGTGCAACAGAACCCCGTGTTGTGGTGCAAAATTCCACAGATTCAGAGATTTTTGGAGATGGTTTTAGATGGAGAAAGTACGGGCAGAAAGTTGTGAAGGGAAATGCATACCCCAGGTTTCAGAATCTGTTGCATTGTTCTTCTTGTTATCTGCTGCTTTGCTCATAGCAAAATCTCCTTTCCTTTTCCTTGCAGAAGTTACTACAGATGTACCAGTCTCAAATGCAAAGTTCGAAAGTACGTGGAAAGAGCTTCGGATGATCCAAGAGCTTTCATTACAACATACGAAGGGAAGCATAACCATGACATGCCTCTTAAGAGTTCAACTTCAGCAGCATCAGAAGCTGAGTTGCAGAAACCATAATCTCCAACTCTGGACGAAAAACCTTACACATCTTACATGTCTTTAGCCAGCTAGTTCTGATTTTCCTGTCCTAATAATTTTCCAATTAAAGCAGAATAAGTACATCCCTCTGGTAAATCTGTCGTGTAATATGTAAAACAATCTCAGGTTCCTACCAACTTTCACCAAATGGCTATATCCCCATATATATATATATATATATATGTCTTCCTTGTCATATGCTTATTGATCTTGCATATGCTTATAGGCAAACTCCAATTGAGCTCGGACAATCTGAAATGTTTTGTTTCGTCTTTTAAATAAAATGATGTTATTTTAATTAATCGAATTAACAACAAAACCCAAAATTGTGTGATATTTAAATAATATTACAAACATAAGTGATAATTTTTAAAGTATAAGAAATTAAGAATTAAAATAATAATATCAAATCACTCACTCTCAGAGTTACTGTACAAAATGGTACTTATTGTAGAACTGAAACCCACAAATCTTCTGTGGAGACCAGTGAATTTCCAGTCTTCCATAAGAAGTGGCAATGAGCTTAGAGATTCAACTTACGGTCTTCAAAGTTCAAAAGCTAGCAGTGTCCTTGCCTAAGATGTGGGCCAATGCACATTTAAGTGTTTGACCGTTGGGTCACAAACAAAGGAAACACTTGAGGATGAGATTTAAAGTAACGAAAAATAGGAATGATAATGGATTGATCAAGTCCAGATTCAAATAAGTTATTTGAACTTTGATCAAGTCTAACATATTTTAAAGTAATATTTATTTAATTTAATCGTAATAACTACATTAATATTAATGTTTTAAAAATCAGACCGAAAGTTAAACTGGTGATACAACAGATTGAAGTTTTAAAAGGTTCAATTGGTATTAAACCGTTATAAAACTGGCTAAAGTCCGAATAAAACTAAAGAATTTGAAATATGATTAAAGAGATTATCCTTTTTTATCGAAAAATTTGAATTTGATTTTAAAAAATTGTTAAATAAAAATTAATTGATTTATTTTAATTTATAAAAACGTATTAATTAATAAAAATTAACCAACTAGTTAATACACTGATCAGTTTTTAATAACAAAAGTTATTAAAATAAATTGAATTGAAAAGTTGAACAATTTTGTTTCATTTTTTTACGAAAACAAAAACAAAATATAAAAAACCGAACCGAACCGAACCGAAGGGCTCCTAAACTTGTTCCGTTCCATACTTGGTCAAGCCACATGAATCATATTTAACCCACAAAGAAAAGGAGCATGGCATTGAAGTATTGAACTAGTTTACTTTGAAAAAGGCAAAGTCTTGTCGTGGTCCCCAGTATGGACGGACAAGCTAGGTCATGCTCCTCTGGCATGGTCAAGGATTGGCTGAATCTTTAAACATTTTGACCACTTCTTAATAAACGATTAAAATAATAATTATTATTATCAGGATAAATTATTGAAATTAAACAGCAAATGATGCTCTATTTGATCTACACTTTTCCATTATTTATATTGAATCATATTTTTTAGTCACATTAATATGACACTTTTATAATTTTTTCAAAAATATTCTATTGAAAATTATCGCAAATTTTTAAAATTTTTTTCTTAAATTTCGATTTAAAAAAAAGAAAAAATACACGCAATATGAATATCTAAAAAAAACTAATTAAATATTGTTTATATGACAATTCAACTCAAACACGAACCCAATTGATTAAATCCTACTCAAACTAATAATTTATTATAAATATCATAATTTATTAATTAAGTCAATTTTAATTAGTCCATATTAGATTTAAGAATTGAGTTGGGTTATCATTTGATTCGTTTACGTTTATTTATATTGAGTGTATTTCGTCATTATTTTTTAACCGAAGTCTAAGAAAGTGAAAATTTTAAAATATTAAAAAGATTTAAATGTGTGATTGAGTTAGCATAAACATATCTTAAGAAATTTATCCTTTGTATTTTCTTAAAGACAATATTCAAATATTAGTACTTCTATTAAGGTTCCATTTACTAAAGTATTAGTAATTAGTGATTTATTATTTATTAAACCAATAATTTAAAATATATTTAAATGACAAAAAATTGAGAATATTAATTTTAAAATATTTTTTAATTTTATTTATAATATTTTTAAATATTTAATTAAGTTTTTAAACTAAAGTTGCTCCTTTGTGATCATAAAGTCACGTGTTCAAATAACAGAAATAATCTTTTTGCTAAAAAAACAAAGACAACGTTACGTACGTTATGACCCTTTTTAGATGCTTGCAAAACGAGATTATATCATCGTCATTATCAATATTTAGTTGAAATCGAGTTTTTTATATATTTAAAATATAATCACTTATTTAATATTCACTTGCCAATTATGTTAATAAATATAATTATTTGAATTGGATTATTTAATTTAAACATTTATTAGAGATTTAAATATGAAAAGGTTAGGAATTTATGGTGATTATCCGTAACGTCGTGTCGGAACGTCGTAGATGAAATTTAAACTCAAAGCCGTAAATAATTGAAACAAAAAGGCGGGTTTTCTAAAGCGGTTTGACCGACACATTAAACAAAAAGGGACCCTCTAAGCTGTAACTCATCCTCGTTGAAGTCCATGGAACTCCACCATCTCAGAGCGTACATTAAGTAACAATTCCTTTTGACTACGTGGTCGTTTCAGTGGATTTAATAATATTCATGATTCTTGGACCCATCATCCGTAAACGACAACGTTTGAGTTGTAACTGGCCTGATTAGACCGTTTTAGGCCAATCACCTAATTTCCAAGTTTTAAAAAACATTAAACTAAACGGAAAGAACGAGATAATATATGTTGTCGAAACAAAGGTAAGCACAAACGTGGGTGTCTGTCTCTCTTCCTCCTTCCCTCTCTCTCTCTCTCTCCGTCCCCATTCTTTGTGCTTCCATGGCTACTTGACACCACCTGGGGTATTGAATTTTTCATTTTTTGAGGTTTCAGAGTATTTTTGTTACAATTGTATAGATAAAGGAAGAGAGGGAGAGAGAGAGAGAGCAAGAGAGTTATGGGGTGGATTCCCTGTTCTGGTATGTCAAACTCGAAGAAGAAGAAGAAACCGACGATCATGACCCAGAAGCCACTTGATCAGATCAAACTCACTTCAGGTTCGTGTTTATGCCCCTATAGTATTGCTCTTTACATTTGTTACGTGTGTTGAGCCGGCCATAGAGTTATAACGCTGTAATCCTTTGGCTGTTGTCTTAAAGTCTGTTGGAATTTGATTTAGTTCATGTTATTTGTATTCCATTGTGAGTTTCTCGGGTTCCCTTATCCGGGTGGTTGTGTAGTGGTCGGAAGTCTGGTTCTTTTGCAAAGTCAAAGGGGGTTTTGAGATGTGATTTCTTGGTTCATTCACTATTCAGTTGTTCGTGTATGTAGTCTTTAGTTCCTTAGCAGAGGGATTCTGTATTTGTTGAGGGGGGTTTTTGTTCTCGTTATCGAGAATTTGTTTTAAATTGGAAAGCAAATTTGAAGTCACGGATTCGATTTCTGGATGGTGATTCGAGTTTTTACCGTCATGGTTTGTTGATGCAGAGAGATCTAGGATGGGTTCCCCTTTGAAAGATAAAGAATCCTCTAAACGTGGAGGTCCAGATAGCATCGCCGCACAAATCTTTTCATTTCGCGAGTTGGCAACTGCAACTAAAAATTTCAAGGCAGAGTGTTTGTTGGGGGAGGGAGGTTTTGGAAGAGTTTATGAAGGGCGTTTGGAAACCATTAATCAGGTGAGTGATGCTCATCATTTTCTTCAGTTTGCCTTCAATTTCTAAATGATAAAGGTGCAATTTTTGCGCAAGGATCATGATATGAGCGTATGAAATTCTATCACTAACAAAGAATAGAAGCATCAATTATGATATGCAGCGAGTTGTAAAGTGAGTGAAAAATCTTAACCTTATCAATGATTGTTTCAGGTAGTAGCCATCAAGCAACTTGATCGTAATGGTTTGCAGGGAAATAGGGAATTCCTTGTTGAAGTGTTGATGCTAAGTTTACTCCACCATCCTAATCTAGTTAATTTAATTGGTTATTGTGCTGATGGAGATCAAAGGCTATTGGTGTACGAGTATATGCCTCTTGGATCATTAGAAGACCATTTATATGGTAAGTGTGTTCAACTTCTTACTCATTTTTCAATCCCTTTCATATTGTTATCTTCGTAGTCCTAATTGCTTTATTTGCAGAGATTTCACCTGGCAAGAAACCACTTGATTGGAGCACAAGAATGAAAATAGCTGCTGGGGCAGCAAAAGGGTTAGAGTATTTGCATGATAAGGCAAGCCCTCCTGTGATATACAGAGATTTAAAATGCTCCAACATTTTGCTTGGTGTAGGGTATCATCCTAAGTTATCTGATTTTGGTTTGGCTAAACTGGGACCTGTTGGAGATAACACCCATGTATCTACAAGGGTTATGGGTACTTACGGATACTGTGCTCCAGAGTACGCAATGACAGGTCAACTAACTTTGAAGTCAGATGTTTACAGCTTTGGAGTTGTTCTTCTGGAAATCATTACAGGCAGGAGAGCGATTGACCATTCTAAAGCTACAGGGGAGCAGAATCTTGTCGCTTGGGTGAGCTTTTTCACATATCTTTCTGGAATTCTTTTCCAGGATATGCTTGTTCTTCTTAGAACCAATGTGTTCATTTTAACGTGGCTTATATACTCTTGGCTTTTGTTGCAGGCAAAACCTTTATTTAAAGAAAGAAGTAAATTTTCGAACATGGCAGATCCAATGCTTCAAGGTCAGTATCCGCCAAGGGGATTGTATCAAGCCCTTGCTGTTGCAGCCATGTGTGTTCAAGACCAGCCTAATCTGCGACCTGCCATAGCTGATGTGGTCACAGCTTTGGGCTACCTTGCTTCCCAGACATTTGATCCTAAAATAAAACATATCCAGAGTTCTCGCTTGGCTCCTGGCACCCCTCCCAGAACACCAATGCGCAGTAAATCTCAACGATGATTGGTGTAAAGACAAATCAAACCAGGGAGGGAAGTAAGCTTAATATACTAAAACTGCAAGTGAGTTCTCGTCAGGATTGGCTTGCAAATAGAATCGTAGTTATATAATATTATCCTTGTATTTATGTCCATCACAGAAGGCCTGAGTTTCGTTTTCATTGTACTAATTTTCTGCCTTCCCTTCAAATTTTGTTCCACTCCAGATAAATCACTGTATATGTCATTTCTGCATCTTCAGTAACTTTACTCCATATAATCTTGTGCCTTAACTTCCTGGTGCTAGATCTTACTGTTCATAGGTTTCAACCAGGTTAGTGTGCTATGGTTCTGTCATAATCTACCAAGTACCTCCACTAATACTCTTCAAGGGAAAAATTGAAATGTGTCTAATCTTTAAACCATTCACAACCAAAGTTGCTAAAAACAATCAATACGTTGATCAAAAGATACATATTTGAGATGTTTACAAAGCTTTTTAAAATGGTTGTAAAAGTTGAGATTCATCCTTTGATCAAGTTGCTTGTTCCTCGTGTAGACTTGGAATGGAACTGGAAATGGCAAGCTCACTCCTCTTGGGACTGAAAGCAAAAACTGTTGTAAATAAAAATATGCATTCTCCATTGATCATTAAGTGAAGATCATAATGCATCTATAGAAAAAGTCTCTGTGGAAAGTTACCGGAACCGGTGCTTGTAAAATTCAATGATCTCCCTGCGATCACTTTTTGTTTGCTTATAAGCATCAACCTGGTTCACTTCCTGCACAGAATAATCATAATCAACAGAACTTGTGTCTTCTGTTCATTGCCTTGGAATGAATTGTAATTACAAACTAAACACACATGTACCTCAATCCATGTGGATAGCTTAGGCCGACCTGACGTGACATCGTACTTACAAACTTCAGATAAGAATATCTGAGCTCGTTCAACAAACGGATATAAACTATATCCACCTGAAAAAGCATAAAGTTGATTTCACTTCTACAAGCATAATGAGTCCAATGGAGATCCTGCATTTACTTCAATGGAGATAAATGACGGAACAGGCGAAAAGTTCAATTCACTACCAAGCTAAACTTGCCAATGAAAAAAGGGCCGTCGTCAAATTTTCTCAAGGCAGTTTCCAGTACATCAAATGCAGGATCTGATACAACTTTACCAGTCATTATTCATGTACTTAACACAAATCCCTTTGTAAAAAAGACGAGAAGTCAGGAGTTTTACCAGCTTCTCTGGTAATCTCTCCTTTGAAGGAATTGTAGATCATGTCAATGAAATTAAAGTGTCACAGAAGGACAACAATTCCTCACAAAACTCTCTCCTCCCAGGGTCCTGGATTATCGTGGAATACATATAAATTCTGTCAAATTTTTTATATAAACACATAGAAACAAGCAAGGACGTAAATATCTTACGTCAATTTACCAAAAAAATAAATATCTTACGTCAGGGAAAAGAGAAGGTCCCTCGAAGTTGCTGTCAATGTATCTGATAATCTCAAGACTTTCCACAATAACTTTGTTATTATGTTCCAGTGATGGTACCTATGCATTTGGAAACAGAACAGGGACTAGAAGGATATATAGTTGAAATTTTTAGTGAAGTGAATAAAGAAATCGCTAGCAGAAAGTGGAGATTATGACCTCTTTCGGGTTCACTTTCTGATACCACTCAGGCTTACTGTCAAGGTCGATAACTACCAATTTAATCGCTTCTTGCAACCCCTGCAAATTTACCAGAAGCCTCGGGGAAGCAAGTGAAAGGAAAAGGAAAGATAAAAAGCTTCATGTTTCTTGAAAACAATGGCATTTAACAGCTTCATGTTTCTTGAAAAGTGAGGCCGACATCTTTTATGCTATTACTTTCCTTGTTAATGGCACCATGTAGAGAGTGACAGAAGTTTGAAAACAATGAAGGGGCAACGTTGCTTTTGTTCTTATTCATGTCTGTTTGTTTGTTATTTGCATGAACCATCTGATTATCTTTGATTTAGTGAATATTGGGGACTTTGTTCATCGGTGAAATTCTCTGTGAGTGTTTCAATGGGCGGCTCTTATGGATATTGAATATTGTGTTTTCAATCAGAAAATTACAGCCTTAGTCCATGAATTTTGACGATAAAATGAATTGTTTTTTAAGTTTTGATTTCTTACTTATATTAAGAATATTTTGATTTATAATTAAATTTTTAATTTTAGTTTCGTCTTATGATTACGATTATAATTATTATATATATATATACATATATATATATATATATGTATATATATATATATATATGTATATATATATATATGACAGTGTTAGTTTTGAATATGTGGTCATGTAATTTATTTATTTTATGAAGTGTTATTATGAAAGCTTTATTAGTTGATAGAAATTAAGAACTTTATCCAAAGGTAAATCAAAGATCTATAACTAATAAATATATTTATTAAGGAGAAAATTGATATACTCTTGTCATATATATATATATAGTTATATAAAGATGCTAGATGTATTTGACGAAGTTTATTTATTTTTTTATAATGTTTAAATAGCATTTTAATGGTGGTAATGATAAGTATTGTTGTGTTTACTAAAGGAAACCTGCAATATATTTAATGTATGTGCATCCTCTCTGAATCAGTTACTTAGTGAGCTTTTATATGTTTGTAGTTATTAGCCTTCACTCTTAAGCTTCATCTGTTACCTTGTTCAATGGTGTGAATTTCTATGAATGGAGCGAACAAGTCATTTTTCATTTAAGTACTTTGGATTTTAACTTGGCGCTATTAGAGGATAAGCCTTCTGACCTTAATGATACCAGTACAGTGGCTGAAAAAACATACTATAGGGTGTGGACAAAGTCTAATAGGCTATGTTTGAACTTTATGCGAATGACGATTGCGAATAACATTAAGTCTACTCTTCCTAGCATTGAAAATCAGAATGCTAAAGATTTTCTTAAGCTTGTGGAAGATAAGTTCATTTCTGCCGATAAGGCATTTGCAGGGACATTTATGGCCAAACTCACGAACATGAAGTTTGATGGGTCAAAGAGTACGTAACAATATGTTCTTGATATGACAAATATCGTAGCAAGACCTAAGACACTAGGTATGGCTGTGGAAGACTCCTTCTTAGTGCAATTTATTATGAACTCACTTCCTACTGAATATGGATTGTTCCACATCAATTATAATACATTGAATGATAAGTAGAATATTGATGAATTGTCCAGTAAGCTTATTCAAGAGGGAGCGAGATTAAAGAAACAAGGGGTTCATTATATTAACCTAGTGGGTCAAGGAGCTAGAAAGAAACTCAAACCAAAGGCTAAGAATTTTAAGAAGAAAGGACTTGCTAAAGTTTCACAAGTTGCCGAAGATGAAAGGAAGGGACAAAAGTTAGATAAATGCCACTTCTGCAAGAAAGAAGGACATTGTTGAAATGATTGTTTGAAAAGTAAGGCTTGGTTTAAAAAGAAAGGCATATATTATATTTGTGTATGCTTTAAATCAAACTTATCTGATGTTCCTTCTAATACTTGGTGGTTTGATTTTGGTGCCACTACTCACGTTTTCAATATTATGCAGGGATTCCTTACAATCCAAACTATAAGCCCAATTGGCAACTTTTTGTTTATGGGAAACCGAATAAAGGTCCCAATTGAAGCTGTAGGGACTTACAGGCTGACA
This sequence comes from Erythroxylum squamatum, assembly GCA_025629845.1. NCBI lineage: Eukaryota > Viridiplantae > Streptophyta > Magnoliopsida > Malpighiales > Erythroxylaceae > Erythroxylum > Erythroxylum squamatum. The sequence goes on from JAOTBA010000005.1 coordinate 36,194,664, forward strand.
TCAGATACTGGGCGTCACTTGGATCTAATGAACACTCTCTATGCACCTTTAATTTCTAGAAATTTAATTTCTGTTTCTAGACTTGATGCTAATGGATATACCTTTAAGGGTGGACATGGTTGTTTCAATTTGTATAAGAATAATTCCTTTATTGGTTATGGAATGCTTACAGATGGTTTATATAAATTGAAACTTGATGATATTTTTTCTGAATCCCTATTTATTGTCAATCATAATGTTGCAATAAAATGTAGTTTGGTGAATGAACATTCTATTTACTTGTGGCATAAACTTTTGGGTCATATATCCAAAGAAAGGTTAGAAAGATTAGTGAAGAATGAGATTCTACTGAATCTAGATTTTACTGATCTTGGCTTATGTCTGAAATGCATTAAGTGTAAGTAAACCAAACATAGCAAGAAATGAGCCACGAGAAGCAGTTAGCTTCTTGAAATAATACACATTGACATTTGTGAACCTTTTGACACTCCGTCCTTTAATGGAAAAAAATAATTCATCATCTTTATAGATGATTTTTCACGGTATGGATATATCTATTTGCTGCATGAAAAATCTCAAGCTATAAATACCCTTAGGCCTTGTTTGGTTGGCATGGATTCTTACTTGGGAAAGTAATCTTTTTCCTAAAATTTATATTATCATGCTTGGTTCATTTTTTTGAATAGTTAAGAAAGTAAAAATTTTCTTAATCTAGGGAAAATAGTAGCACTTTACTTGAATTCTAAATCCCAACACCTTCTTGGTATTTATATTACTTTCATTAGGAATTTAATCTAAAAAATATGCTAGCCAATTTAACCCTTCCTTCTCTTTCAACTCTACGACAACTCTTTTATAAAACCCTACCGCCTCTTCAACCAATGTTACGAATACTGTATCGGATTTCATGCCGGATTGGGTTCTGGTATGGTATTGTACCGATACCGGTTAATACCGAGTATCGTTTCAGATAATTTTTTAAATTTATAAAATAGTTCCTAAATCTTTTAAAAATTATAAAATAGTCCATTGTCATAATATACAATCGTACTGTATGTTTTTAACTTGTCTCAAAAAATCATAATAATAAATAATAATCACAATTTTAATTTAATTTTTAATTTAATAATTATTAATAAATATAATTAAATTTAAAATATATTTTTAAAATATATAAATTT
>JAOTBA010000005.1:36195944-36208830 GCA_025629845.1 Erythroxylum squamatum
GCCTTCAAGAGAGATTTTGAAGCTGTTCAAGAAAGGAAACAAGTAGAGGAAGAGAAGAGCTTCCCTTTGAGCTAAGGGTCCCTTCATTTGGTGAAGAATGAAGGTAAGATCATTTTGAAACTTTTGGATTTTTGGAAGGATTTTAGTTTATGAAATTTAGAAAATGTTTAGGTTTAAGTATTTTAGAACCAATCTTAGTGATTATGTTTTGAAGGATTTATTTTTTCAATTGAAAACCTTATTAAGTGGGATTTTTGTCATTATATAAAAGGGATCAAGAGAGACAAGAGGAACAGTGGGAAGGAACCTTTGATACCTCAGGTTGTTTGCAAAGAGAAGAGGCATTATGAGCAAGTCAAGTCTTTAAGCAAGGAAATCAAGGTGGGTACATGTTTATAATAGACTCAATAAGCCACTACTGTTTTCATTAAATCAAAGAAGTTTTCTTATTTCAATTGCATCATAAGTGTTGCATCTACTGTTATGAATGATTTGAGAAATCTCTTTTTGATTCGGTATATAAACTTTTGATGAATTTTGAAATAAAGATGAAAATGCATTGAAATATTTTATGTTCTTCCTTGAAAAAATATCATGGCATTTTGTATAAGTGATCAAGAGAAAGTATGAGCATTTAATAAAATGAATTTAAGCATGCTTATGTGCTGCTGTTTGGGCGATAGTGGAACCATTCTGTTCGTCACGTGCATGTTGACAAGAGCCTTTTCCCGGCTGCCCGCTTGTGACATATGAGCTCCAAAATAGACTCATTATGTTCATGGGGTAAACTTCGGTTTTCTCATTCTGTTTCATGGAACCCTTGAGTCATTTGTTGTGCATTGCATCTGTGAATTGTCAAGTTGAGGCATTCATGTTTTGTAAGTAGTGAATTTTGACTACACGATAAGAATTTTGAAAAGTAAGCATTTTTAGGATTCAATAGGATGTTTTATAAGACAAGAAAATGTTTTCAAGGTTTTTGCTTAATTTTTTTATTATAAACTGTTACCCACGAGCTTTCAAGCTCACCCCCTCTCTATCCCATCCTCAGGTGATAGCTAAGAGATCAAGTGATCAAGAGCCTAAAGGAATTGTTTCTTTTGCTATTTTGTAGTTCTTGTAACTTTTGTAATTTGAGATTTTGAACTATGTTGTATTGTGGCTTGAGAGACCATTATAGCTTTGTAAACCTCTTGTTTGAGGGTATGAAATGGGAATGATGAAATTAGTTGTAAGTATTGTATAAAAGAGTGATGAAGGAAAAAAAAATTGAGAGTCTTATGATTTTCGCAAGAAGATGAACCGATGATGGTCAAGGAGGTTTCATAGGATTAAGCTCACGTTCATGATCCGAAGTTAGGTTCCGAAAACAGTGCCCAACATTGGTGGTATCAGAGAAGAAGTTGAGTTTCGAAAACGGTGCCCAACATTAGGTAGTATCAGAGCAAGAAGTTGGGTTCTGGAAACGGTGCCCAACACAACCACCATTGAATAATCCATGCAACTATGGTAATAATAAAAAATTACCTTTGTTGTATTATGTTCTCATATACATAACTAAGACAAGATTGCAAGTAGCAGTATCCAAGTCAAAATCAATCCTTTTTGAACTATTTAATCCTTATGTTTAAGTGGATGTGCAAGCTCTAAATTATGTGACTTTATTGATAATAAACAAATGGCTTTAAATAAAGTTCAGGCATTCATATCTTGAACTCGAGCTTATTTCTTTTTTTTCTTTGAAATCATTGACAATGGATAATAATAGAACTCTACAAAAACCTAAATATTAGCAATTATCATCAAACAATCATATAAAATATAAAAAAATTTGTTTATTCAAAACACTTGCTTTGATATCACATATATAATTAAAAATTTATGACATAAAATTTTTAATTGATATTCATAACTTTAAGATTTTGAATAAACAATTGCCACAAAGAATTATGACATAATATTGTATGTTGGATATGAAAGACGTCATTATCGTAGAGAGATCAAGAAATTTTAAATTGTTTTTTGTTAAAATTAGTTTCTCTTTATTAACTCTCTTACTATTACAAAAAAAGTGGAAAAAATTTATATAGAAATAGACTCATTATATATCTATAATTTTTTGAACATCCATCAAGTGATCAAAATAAACAATTACAATTTATTCCACTACTAAATAAAAAATATAAACCAAATATATAAACACACTATGGTCACTAATCGAGTACAAACAAGTGTTTTTTATTTACATATAATTCTATTTCATCAATGTCATTAAATGTGATAAGATTCTCGAGTCACCCAAGAACAACCCTACCCAAGGAGATAAGAGAGTGAAGTGGGCTGGAGAATAAATAGGGTAAGATAACAGGAGAATGAGACAAGAGAAAGGGAGTGGGCTGACCCAACCCAATTATAAACTCACCCACACATAAATAAACTCGGACCAATCATGCAAGGACCACTTAATTTTTATTCTTTTGTCTTCTTATACATAGCACTAGAAGTTTCCACTAGTTGGCAATTCTGTTATACACCCCTGCACAGCCTCTGTAGTAAATAAGTTGTCCCATGTACAACATAAATACCCTCTCCCTGTATAGATCAAAGTTATGACTACAATTTCTTCATCAAAGAAAACTTTCTTTACATGGTATCAGAACCTAAGGTCTGATCCACACTACCTTACCCACCTCTCTCCCAAAATGTCAAACATGGCCGAAATTAATACCTAGAGAAATACTCCATAACCAATACAGAAAACCCAAGTACTGTCCTAGTAACTACCCCCTTTCATGGTAACAACTACCTAACCTGGAGCAAATCAATGATGATAGCTCTATGTACAAAAGACAAGCTCTCCTTCGTGGATGGAACATGCATGCCACCCACTGAAGACATGACCCTACTTACCAGATGGAAGAGAGTAGACTCTATGGTTAAGTCCTGGATACTTAACTCCATGGTCAAAGAGCTCAGTGATGCCTTCCTATCATTAACCACAGCCAGGGAACTATGGGAGGAACTGAGAGAGAGGTTTGGAGAAGCCAACGGACCACTGCTGTATCAAATAGAAAGAAAAATCAGCCTTTTCAAGCAAGGTAACCTTACCATTTTTGCATATTACACAAAGTTGAAGAAATTTTGGGTTGATTTAGCTAGCCTAGATCCAACACCCACATGCACATGTGATGCTACCAAAGCAATTACTACCAGAGAAAACACACACAAATTAATACAATTCCTAATGGGCTTGAATGAAGAATATAAGCACGTGGTAAACCAGATCATGCTGATGGAACCTTTACCCATGGTAAATAGAGCCATTGTTATGTTGCAAACAGTGGAGAGACAAAAGATAGTGAATGCCAATAATGAAAGGAACCTAAATGTAGCTAAAATGGCAGGACAGTCTAACTCAAATCCCAGGAGAGGAGGCAGAAACAACAACAACAATGGGAGAAAACCTATCACTAAGATGGAAGATAAGTACTGCAAAAAATGCGAAAAGACTGGACACACCATAGATACGTGCTTCAAGATTCATGGCGTGCCTGACTGGTACAAGGAGCTAACGGGGTAGAAAAGCAAAACAAACTTAGCTATAATCAGTGACAGTCCTACGGACACACAACAAGAAACTGGTGAGTACAGTGAGAGGAATGGACAAATCCCACAAGACCTGGCCACTTTCATACAGCAGGAAATATCAAAAGCAATCAAAAGGAAAGGCCACTGGAGAGGTAAAATTGGGCGGATTGGTAAACTTCGCAGGTAATAGCACTAATCACTTGCATGTTCATAATGCAAAAGATGAATGTATATGGTTAGTTGATTCGGGTGCGTCATCACATATGGTCACAAATTTAGACTACTGCCACGGACATGAAATAAACAACACGTACAACCCTGTTACACTACCAGATGGCACACAACAGTCAGTAAAACAAATATGCCAGACCACAGTTGATGACAAAATCATCCTTGATGGAGTTTTACACATCAAATTTCTTCAAGAGCCTCCTATCCGTAAATAAACCCACTACACAAAATGATATTGCTGCAATTTTCATATCTAATAGATTATTTTTGCAGGCCCTACGGACTAATAGTATTATGGCGACTATCGAGGCTAGAAGTGGGCTGTATGAGCTAACAACCGATACCTTATTACCCTCAGGGACCTTGAAAAGGCCTTCTCTAGACTTTTACAGAGCTAAGAATGTTGCTTTTAATGCTACTATTTCTTTCGATGTTTGGCATAGTAGGCTAGGACATGTTTCCAAGAACAAATTGAGACACATCAATGAGATCAAGTTTTCCAATCATTATTCATCTGATTGTCAAATATGTCCTATAGCAAAACAACACCGAAAACCCTTTCCTAAACACAAAATCCGAACCACTAAGCCCTTTGAGACTCTCCACTTGGATCTATGGGGACCATATAGGATACCTTCCTTAGATGGGTCACAATATTTCCTAACCATTGTTGATGTCTTCTCTAAAGCCACCTGGACCTTCTTACTTAAACACAAAGACAGAACACATCCCACAATCACCCAGTTCATCAACACCATTGAAAAGAAATATAACACAAAGGTCTTAAAGATACAAAGCGACAATGAGAGAGAATTCATTAACAATGAATGCAGAAAGTTCTTTGCAGATATGGGAATAGTACATCAGAAAAGTTGTTCATACACCCCACAACAAAATGGGGTAGTGGAAATAAAACACAAACATCTACTGCAAATTACAAGGGCCTTACAGTTTACAACCAGCTTACCTAAATAATTTTGGGGGGAAGCCCTTCTCACTACCACCTACCTCCTAAACCGAATTCCAACCGAAGTCCTGCAGTGGAAAACACCTTATGAGAAGTTACATAAAAGAAAGCCAACCTATGAACACTTGAAAATATTAGGTTGCCTATGTTTTGCCCTAGATAAGACACCTAACAAAACCAAACGTGATCCTAGAGCCCTAAAATGCCTTCTTCTTGGGTACATGCCAGACTACAAAGCATACCGAGTAATGGACCTTGACATAAAAACTATTTTTAGTTCGAGAGATGCCACTTTCCATGAAAATACTTTTCCCTTTACCACCACACAAACCGACTCTGACCAAGCCCCACAACCACTATTTCCTTCCAACACAACAGATGATGTTTTAGAGACATTTAGTGTCATACCAGGATCATCAAGCTCACCACACATAGACACCATACCAGAACCAGAAAACACCATACCTCAGCCTAATCCTACCACCAATCAAAACAATACCATAAACACAAATGTTAGAAGGAGTCAAAGAACTCACACCACACCAAGATACCTTGACGACTATGTCCACCAAACTTCTGCTCTCCATTCTACCTCTACATTGGATTCTGCTGACATAATTTTACAAGTCTGTGATCCTACAGGAATAAGAGGAGACAAGGAGTTCAATTTCCATATTACACATACACAAAGTTACAAGGATTTTATAGGTAATTTAAGCACTACCTTTGAGCCTCTGTCTTATGAATCAGCGAGAAAATCCGTGGATTGGGTAAACTTCATGAATGACTAACTAACTGCCCTAAAAGAAAACCAGACTTGGGTATTAGCAAAATTACCTAAAGGGAAGAGGGCTATAACATCAAAGTGGGTCTACAAAGTGAAACATAACCCAGATGGCACTATTGACAAGTTAAAATCAAGGCTGGTGGCAAAGGGATTCAACCAAAGAGAGGGAGTGGACTATTCGAAAGTGTTCTCACCTATAGCTAGGATTGTCACAATTAGGACATTCCTAGCCATAGCTACAATTCAGAGGTGTCCCATCCTACAGTGTGATATTAATGATACATACCTACATGGCGACTTAGAGGAAGAAATCTACATGCTACCACCACAAGGTTATAAAAGGGACAAGGAAGGAGAGGTCTGCCGACTAATGAAATCTATCTATGGACTCAAACAGGAGGGAAGACAATGGCACAAAGAGCTGACCACAAAACTAAAGGGTTTAGGCTTTAACAAAGCTGAAGCAGACCATTGCCTATACACTAAATGTTGGACCCCACACCCCACCCGTAGGTGTTTGCAGGTTATACTGCGGCGTGTGTTTGCGGGTGATACCATGACATCCAACACAAATCAGTATTGTCCTCTTTGGTCATGGGTGGAATCCACGATTCGAACCCATGACCTCAAGGTTTTGTTTCACTTTAAGTGAACGCCTCTCACCATTGAGCCATGTATAACCTGCAAACACCTTCGGGTGAGGTGTGGGGTGTGGGGTCCAACAAGCAGACTAAAGCTCTCATTGCTATTGGTCAAGTCATTGGCAATCTATATGTCCTCACCCTACAGTTCTTTCATCTTCCTACTTCTCCTTTGAATGCCTCACATGGCCGTCCCTATGATATTTGTTTTTCCTTAAATAAATCTCTTCCTACTTGTAATTCTGTTTCTCATTCTGCTGTGATTAGTAATAATAATGCCGCATTTTGGCATCAAAGGCTAGGACATGCTTCTTTTCCTGTACTACAGCACATTCCATGTATTGCTATTTCTGGTTCTAATAAAGCGTCTGATGCTTGTCATTTCTCCAAACAACATAGACTATCTTTTCTTTCCTCTTCCATTCAAACCACATCTATACTAAAGTTGTTGCACATAGATCTTTGGGGACCTTATGCCCCACATGTTGACTGTCGTTGATGATTACAGTAGAGCAACTTGGATTTTTTTGCTTAAATACAAGCGACAAGTTCCTCACCCGCTTGAACAATGTTTGCTTATGCTGCATAATCAGTTTGATTGTAAGGTTAAAAGCATTCGAACTGACAATGGTACTGAGTTTGTTAATGAGGCCTGTCGAGATTTGTTGGGAAGGTTGGGCATCTTACATCAGAAAACTTGTGCTTATACTCCTCAACAAAATGGAGTGGTGGAGAGAAAACATAGGCACTTGACTCAAATTGCAAGAGCTCTTCTTTTGCAGGATTACCCAGGATTTTCTAGGGAGACGCTATGCTTACTACTACACACATTATTAATAGACTGCCAACTCCCCTTCCGAAGTGGAAGTGTCCTTTTGAAGTCCTCTTCAACCGAAAACCTGATTATGGACGTTTGAAGACATTTGAAGACGTTTGAAAGAGTTTCATACAGTAGACTGTTTGGTAACATAAAAATAAAAAGCACTTTTAATTTTAACTATATTTTATTTTGTAATAAAAATTATTTATGCATGTAAATATTATTTAAAATATATTAAATAATATGCAAAGCACAATATATTAATTATTATATAATTTTAAACCATATAAAAAATAAATAAAAATATATCTAACCAAAATTTTTATATGGATTATAATATAAGTAAAATTAATATAAAAATAAATATTAAAACATAAAAAAGTCAAATAATATTATATAAATCTCAAAATAAACGTGAATATGTGTTTGTGGGTATCATGAGAATTATGTGTAAAACATAAAGGTAAAAGGAACTTAAAAATATATTTATTAATTGATCTGAAAAATCTACCTGAAAAAGTGATTTTTTGAAAAGCTCCAAATTTAAACTTTTCAAAAAGCTGTGTTTTAGCTTCCAAAAAAGCCATTTCTAAAAAAAAAGTGCTTTGGATTTTACAGCCAAACACTCAGTTTTCTTAAAAACAGCTTTTGCGGTAGAAAAAAGAACTTATTTACCCTCCAAAAGCTGAACCAAACAGGCACTAAGTTGAATCAGCCAACCTAATCAACTTATAACCAAACAATAAAACCACTTTTTGCTATAATCAAACTTTTAAAAATAGGTTAACCAACTGAAAAATAATTGATAAGTTGTTTACCAAACGAGCCCTTTGCCAAAGATGACAATACGTCAGTTTTGACGTATTTTTAAGCCCAAGATGCGATTAACTTCCACGTCCGAGCTCGTTTGTTTTCTCTATGTCTCAATCTTAAAGATCTTACATCCGTCAATCACTTTTTTCACTTTTTAGTTTGACGAAATTGAAATTTATGTATAATAAAACATACAACTTTTCTTATGTCAGAATTTTATAAGAAGTTAGTTTTTGTATTTTTGTAAAAGTTTTAAAAATTCAGTTAATTCTTTTGTTAAATTTTGTTTATCTAATATTTCTTGGATAAGTTACACTTCATATAGACAGTCGAATTATATTAATTTATTTATTCATCATATTTATACAAAATATTTAATATTAACTAATTTTATAAAAATATAATATTATTATATCATTTTTAGAAAGTATTTATATATTTAATGTGAAAGTAAATTAAATATGTTATTACCGATTCATTTATTATGCAACATTACTAATACATACAATGACATATTTATTATATAATTCATATTTTAAATAATTAATAATTAACTTGATTGGTTTTTGATGTTAATTAATAAAATTTTAAGTTGCATCATTGATTTATCATATTGATAATATCATAATTTTCTACAAACAAAATTTTAATGTAATTAGTAGTACAAATTTTATTTTATTAATAATTAATAGTATATAATTTTAGCGTACTTTTGTTATTAACTTATTAATCTATTAATTAATTTAATATGACAGTAAATTAAGTCTTTGATTAATACTTTAGTTTATTGTGAAATAATATTATTCAATAAGAAGATTAGATTCTCATTTTTACTTTTAATTTATTTTATAGGTAATTAAAAATAATTTAATTTTTTATTTTAAAAACTTAAAAATTATAATTATTTTATTAATCACTCATTAAATATCAATTATATTAAATAGATTTTTTGAAAATAATTATATTATATAGATAATAATATTAAGAGGTAATTTCAATTTATTATATTAATAATTATTGAATATTATTTATCATATTTAATTAATAGACAATAATGTATTTATTACTTTTATATAATATTTATTAATAAAATAAACCAATGTTACATGTTATAATTTGTTTATATTTTTATAAAGGTAATGAAATATAAATACGACAAATCAATAAATTAATTTATAATTTTATTTATTAATAGGATAATTAAATAAAGATATCAATTTATGATTTATGAAATATGAAGTGTGAATACAAATGATAAATTAATTATTAGTTATGAATATTATTACATAATTGTTGATAATATGAGAAGAATTCAACTCATTTGGCCAAAAAGTAAAAATACTTGAATACTGGAAGCCTTGGAAGTTAGTTTACCAAAGAATTTCTTGTAACATTCCGTCTCCATATTAAGAGTTAGAACTTAGATTTCAATAATAGAGAAAATAGTAATGTGAGAGTTAGAAAAATTTGCATTTCATGCTCAGCAAATTGTCAGCATACATGCATGTGGATTTGAATTTTTGCATACATGAAAATAATTGTACATGCACTCATTGGCAGTCTAGGTATAATTGAATTGTAATGAGATAAGTTGAAAATTTGTGGATTCGATGTTAAATAATTTTAGACGGTGGATTAAGAATTTAGAATGGCCTACAACTGAATTAAATGGATTTTGGATAGTGACTGATAAAAATTTACGTAACTGGAATGAAGAAGAGAAGCTAGAAAGGTTAGCATTACTATGAAACTTCCTAGATTAAACTGTATGGATCTAAGAAGATTTTGATAAAATTGTCTTCATGAAATTTGTAGATCTTTTTGTTAACTTTCCATTGATATAAAATTTGTAATTTTTGGAGTTCTGGATCAAAAGTTATGGAAGCTGGAAGTTGGGAATGCGACTTGGATTGAAGGGGGGATTGTCGCTATCGTGCAAATGAATGATAGCGACTTTGGAGAGTTAAGAGTGAATGTCGCTACCATGCATGTGGTGTTTGAAAGGAGGAGGTTGATATCGTGCATTAGAAGGGTTAAAAGCAACGTTGGATGTTTTTAATGAAAATGCACCGTCGTGCTTTGGAGGATTAATAACGGAAATCGCTATTGTGCAATCGTGAGCCTCCAAAGTCACCGTCGTGCTTATGCACACGATAGCGACCTCTGAGGGTCCACTGCATGAGAAGTTGGCGGTAGAGTTCGGTGAATATAACTTAAGAAATGGTCTAGAAGAAAGATTAGTGAAGTAGCAAATTGCAGAAAAATATGGACCATTTACGTTGCTTTGTGTTTTGTTGTGTACTGTGCATGCATGAAAAAAAAGAGAAGTGTTGACAAAGGTGGACGTAAATAAGTGATGTTAAATGAGGTTAGAGCTAAGGAAAAGTTTCTGGTGATTAAAATGGAACGTGTAGGTTATAATGTGAGTGCTATTGAAAATGATGAAGTTGAAAACAAGAGTTATGAAAACAAAGTAGTGAGAGAAAGATGAAAACACAATAGTGAGAGAAAGCTTATGAGAAGTTTTCGATTTTGATCAACTACAATATAAGTTTTATTTTGATATGCTTAGAGGTTATAATGGGTATGGAAAGACTGAATATATGAATTAGGAATAGAAAGACTAGTGGGAAGATACAGAAACTGGAAAAATGAAAAAATACAGTAGAGAGAGATAGTGAATATGAGTTTCGGATTTTTAAGCCTTGGAGTATAAGTTTGATTATGCTTTGTTTAAAAAGTGAATGGAGTAATGAAATGCATTATCAATAAGCTAGAGGAATTTAAGTTGGAAAAGAAAAAAAAAATGAAGACTCGAGGAAGAAGAAGCACAGTGGAGAAGAAGGAGAGAATGTACCGTTGTGCTGACTTTTGGAGTTAGACAATTTGCACCGTCGTGTAAAAGCACGACGGTGACCTTGAGGAATAACAAAAATGAGGCTTTTTGAGTATAATGGTTTTGTACCGTCGTGCTTGACTTTGGTGAAAAATGGTAGTTTGCACCGTCGTGCTTAAGCACGATCGTGCATTTGAGTTTTTCCTTTTTACTGAATAGTCTTGCTTCTTTCGACCATAACTTCCTTTCTAGACATCCAAATGACTTGATTCTTAAACCATTGGATTTATAAGAATTGTTCTACCTCTCCACAAAAGTTGGTAGCTTTCTGAATTGATTTGAAAAAGATGGATTTAACGAAAGTGAGGGGATCTGTTGGAATGGTATGAACTGGTGTTATTTTACTGAACATACTTCGGTATTTTAATTATATATGGATCTGTAGGATTATAAATGAGATGATTTTTAATTTGGAGTAAACTAGAGACATAGGGCTACAAATCATCTGAAGAAGTCGAATTTTGAACCAGTCTCTAAGATGTTTAAATTCTGGATAGAAGATGTGCATAGTATACTGTTTTGGACAAGAGCAGACCGAAAGTGTTTGAAGTATATCTTTCAAACCACTGAACCAAATTGAATGATTTTGGTGTCAATAGAACATAAGGCATAGGGGAACATGTTTCTAGAAGAAAGTGTTGCAAAATGACTTCAATATCGGGGTCAAAAAGAACATGCAAAGTTGACCCGAAATGATGTTTTTATGGAAAAATCTGGAAGTGATTTAATGGGTTATGACTTGCGATTTCAGTGATTTATTAAGTCATAAACTTAAGTATAAATCATACTTAAGTGAGTTTTAATAAAGGGAAGTAGATAAGTGGTTAAGAAATGGATAGGTGTCCAAGCTTTAAAGTTAAGCTTTATTAACCTTGAAAGACAAGTTACTTGTCTTTATCTCTCTCAAAGTTTCTTTCTCCAGTTTATCTTCAACACAAAGTTTTTTTATCAAATCTCCAACAGGGAAAAATCTTGTTTTCTTTTACCCACTACGACTTCCTCTTTGTTATTTTTTTCCTTTATCCCAAGAAAAATCGAACCCCCTGTCAACTTTCAAGTTGATGTATATGGTTGCATGAGGGATTAGGGTTATGTGATTTTTTGCAGTTGTTAGAGCTTCAAACAAGTAAGCTTGTTATGATTATGTATTTTTGTATGAAATGAAGCATGCATCGTTAACTTACTGCTAAATGGTTAAGAACGGTGATATTCATATTTGCTGGAAAATGAGTGAGGAGTTTTTGAATATGCCATACATGTTGATTTTCTTTGGATTTGATGACCGAAATGTTATGAGATAGTGTTAAACTAGTTTTTGGAGTTGAAAGATCAATGAAAATGTGTATGTGATGAGAGCTGAAAAATTTGGAGAAATGGATATGTGAATGCTCTATTCATGTTGATGTTTTTACTGTTCATATATATATATATATATATATATACGCAAGTTTTGGAGTGTTTTAGAGATGATTCAAAATGAATTTAGAGTTAAGAGATAGATGTATGGTAATGTCTGGAGATGAGAAAGAATGATTAAAATGATAGTTAAAGAAGGAAATGAAGTTAATGCAAAAGTTGAAAATGCAGAAAATATGAAGAATATACGTGAGTGTGATTTTTTGTTTTTGATAATTATGAAAAATGATATATTTTGATTTGGCTATGTTATGTTGAGCTGAATTGAAATAGGAATGAAGAGGAATTATATATATATCTAAGGACTCTATTTTTCCTCTTCACTAGTCACTTACGGGTATATATCGAAAAATTAATGGATGAGCTTTTGATATCAAATTACAAAAGGATGGAGGTTGTGATTTAAAGAAATGATGAGTGATTAAGTTATGAAGTTGGTAAAGTACCCGGGATTGTCATTGAGCATGCATTGTGCATAGTCCATATATATAGTTGTGTATAAATAAATGCTTATAATTGTGCCATTATTAATGTGTTTGCAACGTGTGTCTTGCATAAATGGGTTGTGCAAGCCAAATGTCCGCTTTCAGGGGTTTCGAAAATTTGGAAGCTAATATTAATCTGGAGCGTACTGTGAGTAGACCTAGATGGTCTCATTTCAATGTTTGTTTTGTTTGAATTTTTGTATTAATTGACTACTGAATGATCAAATGAATGTGTCTTGATT
>JAOTBA010000005.1:36268680-36288111 GCA_025629845.1 Erythroxylum squamatum
TGATTATTCATCCGATTATTATACAGACGACGAATGAGTTGTCTTATTTGTATAGATTTAGCAGAACAGATTATTATCAATAATAATAATAATAATAATAATAATAATAATAACTATAATAATAATAATTATAATAATAATACGATGATATTAATTATGATATTGAGATAAAAATAAAATTAAAAATAATATTAATATCAATTATTATAATATTAATAATTATCATCATAATATTTGTAATAATAATAAGATTTAGATAGAAATAATAAAAATAAAATTAATAACAATAAAATAATACTAATAATAATAATAATAAAGATTAAAATTATAATAATAAGATAAGATAATAATAAACACACTAAATTATTAAAATTTAATAACAATAATAATAATAATAATAACAATAATTAAGAACTTCTAGTATTAATAAGGAATTTAATAATAATAATAATAAATTTTACAAATACTCTACAATAATTATAATTAATAATTATAATTATTATAAACTTATAATTAGATTAAATAAATAATGCAAAATAAATAAATATACACTTAATATCAAAAACAAATTAATACATGGCTTGGATGTCGTGTTTCTTTGTCCAAGCCAGCTTGGGTTGCGGCGGCTTAGCTTTTGTACTTTAACATCCTCTATCTGAAGATCACACGTGCTTTTAAATTTTAATACAAATACGACGCCGTTTTTCTCTTGGACAGAGTAAGACAGAGAAAAGTTGGACAGATGATCTGTGCTCCCTTTTTGTTCCTTTGCAGGTTGCTTTATATTGTAGATTGTAGTTTCTCCAGTTTGGTAATATATTCTTTCTTTAAATTTCAAAAAAATAATAATAATAATAATTTCATACTTGCAGTTCTGATATGAACTGGAACTTTTGAGCAAGCCACTTACTATGCGTGCTTAGAGGTAATAACGCAATCCTTTCTATGCGGGCTTTGGAAATAGAGACGATGTCACACTGATGAGCTAAAAGGGTTGGCATTTTTGCATCAGACTTCCGGCAAGGTTCGGATTTTGGGGGCCAGTCCAGCCTGGCCGAAATGTCCGAGACATAAACCTCATTGATGTGGAAAAGCATATCATCTCAAAACCAGGAAGATGAGCCAAGTACAACAAGGATAAGTATATTTGAATGTCCAGTAATGTGTCTGACTCAGGATTTTTCATAATATAAACAAAAAGAAGTTGTAATCACCTCTTCTTATCTTCTAGTTTTTTTCACTGTTATTGTAATCATACTGGATTCTGTCTGTGTTTTTCCTTCATAAATGTTGGCTTGGAGGATATAAGAAAGTCTTTGATGGATACGAATTACACCTCGACAACTGCAACTTCAGTGGGTATCCACTACAAAAGTTGCTACATGGCTACATGGTAATTTCAGTTGTTAGGCATTTACTGTGTAAATTATCTCTTCTTTGATGATGAAACGTAGACACTTTCAGCTCAGTCAGTACCAAATTTCTGCCACCTTACTGTTTCAGTGGGCTTCCTATGTTTAGCTACATGTCACTCTCTTACTTGGTCAATGGATACAAAATTGAAAGACTTTTACTTCCCCCATGTCCTCAGTTTACCCTTTACCTTGGCTTGTGTAATCTTGTACTTTTGGATTGCCTTCTCTGACTTCAGACAAGTTTTTCCAAAGTTATCTCTAATGCTAGTGGAAGCTTTTTAACTCATTGGAAAGAAGTTAAAAAGAACGAGTCTTGAAGTCCTTCCGGAGGGTACAATCATTCATTCCTGAATATTAAATAAGGTTTTTTTTTAACGAGGAAAAAACAGACAAAACAACTACTCCACAACCGAACTAACGCAGAGATCTGTAGTACAAAGCTCTTTGCTTATCACGGTTTATGTGAGCCATGACTAACGTCGGAGGCTCCAGGAGAATATGGAGGCCTGGGCTGAATAAAGCAGCGAGAGAGGCCAGGCTATCCTCACACTAGTGCCTTTCGCGATACACGTGCTAAAAATTTACCTCTCAAGTTCAGTGGATTAGACCACGGGTACCTGCCACCAAGAAATAATACTCAACCGAAGGTATAATAGAAGAGGAATGAATATTTATTACCTCTAATGAATCTACTTCAACGATAACTTGTCTATATCCAAGCGTCCAGGTCAGGGTAAGTCCCGAGTGGACTTCTCAGAGTTCGGTAGCAAGAGGCGAGCCCTTTCCAATGTGGTGGAGAAATACACCGCACCGCTGACCATGACAATCTCTAATCAACCCTCCAACAGTAGCAATGGTATGTCCATGTGTAACCGCACCATCTGTATTTATCTTGACCCATCCCACCATCGGTTTGGTCCAACCTATAAATTGACCCACTGGTAATCCTTGATCCCTATACACACAACTTTCCACAATCCTTACCCTAACTATCCAATTAACGTAATTCATGACTGCTCTATTACCGTCTTCTGGCCAAGCAAAGTCCTCTTCAAAAATGCTTCTGTTGCGCCATTGCTATAGAAGCCAGCAGGCTACTCCAAAGATTGTAGCCCAATGAAACTGCTGCATAAGGTTGGAAGTCACCCACTGCTCCACATCTTGTTGAAAAAACTCTGGGTCAATCATTTCAGGAGGAAATTTACACCTGAAAGCTTTCACGTGTACACAATCCCGAATGGCATGCAAAGTTGACTTTTCGTACTCACAAAATTGACACCTGCTATCCATTGTGAGATGGCGAGCTACTCGCTGTTGATTGGTCAATAACTTTTGCTTTGACAATAACCAAAAGAAAGTCCTAATCTGCTGGGGTCCTGCCCATTTCCAGATTAAGTCCCAAGGTCTGCTATTCGCAGGCATGGTAATGCTTTCGATTAAATCATAGACGGACGCCACTGTGAATCTCCCATTATTTGTTTGTCCCCGAATTATGTATCTTCCGCTGTGCTTGCAATATTGAGATGCATCGCCGCAATATCCATACAAGCTGTGGAAGAGAGATACTACTAAAACAGATGCCACTGTTAGGTGCCGACTTCATTCGTGAAATCCACAACTGTGGCGTAAGGAGCTCTCTCCGGAATTGGAGAGGTCACCACTGAAATTAGTGGTCCCCAACCATTCACCCAGTTATCCAACCAGAATAAAATATTCCTCCCAATGCCTAGTTTCCACCTCTGACCTTGGCAAACAAATTGTCACGTTGCGGATATGCCTCTCCAAATAACCTAAGCCCCTGGCCTATCAAGAGTGAGGGGAATATTCTGTCACTTATTCAGATCTTACTTTATACCAGCATATCTTATCCGTTGGTTGATAAAAATGAACTGAAAAAATCTGTTGGCACAGAGTAAGAACTGGGTAAGTGATATAGCAGAATTCATTTGCACTTCAAAACGTGATCGGCTACTCTTTATTAATTAATTGGTGAGTTTTTATAAACTAATAAATTTTATAAAATAAAATAAAAATTTTTATTGACAATTTTTTAAATTAAATTTTTACTTATTTGACAAATAAGGATAGTTTCTTTTTTTAATTTTATTTTAAATTTGTTTAGTTTTTACTTTATATCGGTTTTATGATAGTTTAATACAGGATGAACTGTTTAAATCTTACATCTCTTATTTGATTTAACTTTTTGATCCAATTTTTTAAATATTATAAAATAGTTTAATCTATTTTTAGCAGTAAATTAAGTAATTTAATAAAACAAGTGATTTGCTGAATATTGAGTGCATCTAATAATTTATTGAATTCACACCTAAAAAGTAGTTACTACAAATTTCACTAATCTTCAGGTTAAGTTAATCATCTTATAAAAAGTACTTTGTTTAATCATGTTTTGGAACTTTTTGCTTTGATCCCAATGAAGTCAACAACATGATGTTAGAAGTCCCAGGAATAGCTAAAGGAACAATGTTGACCAGGTCAAATGGGCATCATAGCCACAAGTGATAGGCCATCAACAGTTTGTTATAAAATATATGACTATTGAACAGTATGGATCTCACCCTTTTTCCTCTCTGTCTCTGCCTCTGTCTCTGTGCATGTGTCCATTATTGAATTCTGAGTGCAAAAGAACAGGCTTTGAAATATGGGCTAGCTGTTTCAAAAAATTTTTGAACTTTTGCTGCAGAGAAGCTTGTGGATGTTACTGAAACTATCAGAGGAACTGTTCTATACTGTACTCAATTAAGTTGTGAAACTAACTATAGTTGTTGGAATATTACACATGCCTTCTTTCAGGAACATCCATCTGTAATCTTCTTCTTCTGAAAATATGCTGTGAAATACTTAGCAATGAAGCATACGTGCACAAATCCTTGGAAACATGTACGAGTACATGATAATACTCAAGTGCAAAGCTGGATCTATTGAGGATTCCCATTTCCCAAGTAGATATACACTATCTTTTGCACATTATGAATGCACTATATGGGAATAGGCCCCATGCTTGTCTCGATCTATTTATATTGCATTCTTATTCATGACAAGTACTTGAACATGTTGGGTATGAAAATCTAACTCTCAAGGAAAACAAACTTCACCATCAACATCTTCATGTTGGGGGAAGGTTTCTCACTTTTCTGCACAACACTCTTTTACATTCAAGGTACTATAAATAAGAGCATTGGATAAATGAGTGAAACGGCATGAATGAGCTGGCTTCTAGCTCCAGCAAAAGTCTTAATATTCATCTATATTGTCCATGCATTATTATTATTATTTTAATATGATCTGTATGAGCATAAACAACATCACATAGTGAAAGCTTTACTGAAATGTGAGAACCGGAAAAGTTCAATAGTACGCAATCTTATCCCTACATAATAGAGAGGTTGTTTCTAACAAATCCACTTATAGTGCAAATTAATAATAATACCAAATATCGATAAAAACATATAACTAAATATATAAATTTATGTAATACAATACATATTTATAAATTTTTGAAGAATAAATCGCTCAATGCATTATTTATAAATTTTAACGTTTAAGGATTCTTAATTAGTCATTCTTTTTGAGATAAATTGAATTGTAACAGCAAGTTATGACTCAAACCAACAATCTTTTGAATTAGAAGTACTGGTTATGCATTATTGAAATGTTGATAAGACTGTTCAAAGTCAAACTCAGTACATAACTTCCTTTAAGTGTCAAGTGTTTGTCACTTACCTCAATGTGGTAATCAATTTTTGCCATTGTTGTAGTAGATTGAGGCTAAAGGGAATCTAGATGTTGTCATGCTATAGTATATCAATAGCCTAAATACAGATGATGGCTTTTTAGGAAATTGATTAAAACAAGCAATGCAAACATCATGTGGTCACTAAAATGAAAAATGAAACATACATTTTCATGCGACAAAATAGAAAGTAATAAAAAGGAACAATTCAAACAGAAAAAAATAGATAATCTTTCTGCATGCTGTTGTTTGGAACCATTCAGGAGCTTTTTTGTTAAAGAAAAGTTGAAAATCTGAATTTTTTTAAATTTTCTACCTTGGAACCATCTTCACTTTAAATGATGCCCTGCCCTCTTCCTTCTCCACCAAGCTCACCTCCCCATAAGCATCTGCACATGCATACACGTATACACAACACTTTATAGCCGTTGAAACAGGTTTGGAGAGAAGAAGAGTATAGATTAGCTGAGAGATGGCCACAAATCAATCTTCTTGCATGTTTGCAGAAGATGAGTACATTGACATTGAAGTAAGCTCTTCTGCTTCATCGAACTTCATTTGTTACTCCATTAGATCTCCGCCACAGAGCAGAGAGTTTGAGTTCCAAATGTCATCACAGTCTCATGACAGGGAAACCAATGCTTCTCCAGCTGACGAACTCTTCTACAAGGGAAAACTCCTTCCTCTTTTTCTTCCTTCTAGATTACAAATGGTTCAAAAACTCCTTCAAAACCCCATAACTACTACCTTTGAGAGCAAATCTCAAGAACCCTTTATAGAAAGCTACCCACTTTCCTTCATTACTAGCTCCATTAAGCCTCTGAGTAGCTCCAACACTCCCTTAGAGTTCTGCAACATCTCAACCTCAGAGTCAAGCAGGGTCAGTAGTGAGCTCAACCTAGACGATTATTGCTTTGAATGGTCTTCTGAAATCAACAGTTTCATTGGAGATCAACCAAAGAAGTCATGGTCCAAGAAGCTCAAGCAATTAACTTTTCGCCAAAAGCTCAAAGCTTCAAGTGCGTATCTCAAGTCATTGTTTCGCAAATCTGGATGTACCGACGATTCGTGTTCTAAACCAGCTCACAATGCAGAGAGAGGAAGTGATTCCAAAAGTAAGGTTTGCTTGAGCAATTGCATCAAGGGAGCAAAGAGGCACCCTTTTGGCAGAATTGATAATGAGAGGTACAAGAAGTGTACTACTCTAAAGAAAAGTATAGAGAAAGATATGATTGAGGATGGTTTCTTCATCAACCAAAGGAGGTCTTTCTCTGGGGCGATTCAATGGCATAATACAACTAATAATAAATCTTCTGGTTCTTCGTCCACATCTTCTTCTGGTTCTTTGTCCACAGTTTCATCATTGTCATTCAGTTCCAATGGCTTCCACGATCTACATTTTCTCAAGAGAAGTGGCAGTCCAAACTCGGAGATTGAGAGTCCAATTGAGGGAGCCATTGCTCATTGTAAAAAGTCTCAGGAACTGTTTAGTCCAAGAAAATCTGCAAGTGATTCTTCAGAGTTTGCAGTTTGTAGGGATCAAGAGCTGTTTATTCCAAAATGAGCATTACAATTTTATTTTGCAGCTTTAGTACAGATCAAGTCGAGGTTTTTTATTGTAAGTTCTGATGAGTCCTCTGAAGTTTTCTGCTTATATCAAATGAAGACATCATGAGAAAACAGGGACTCTTGTTTCCTTCTATAATTTTCTTCTTCAACCTATTTCTACCATCTGATCAAATCCATTGAGCTGATCAGTAACTATTGTGAATTAATGTATCGTACCAACTAGAATTCTATACAACATTCTCTTGCATTGTATTAGAATATACTACATAATTTCGAGCTGTAGTCATACCAGTTCGTATATTGGAATATCGAAAAATATTAAATAAGTTTGAAATTTTAAATTTTTATTAATTATAACTATAATAAAGAATTAAATTTTAATTTTATAAAAATTGAGAAATTATTTATAATTTTTTAAAAATAGTCCAAAATAATATCTGATTCTATATCAAATTAGTACTAAAATTAATACAACTTTTAATCGGTGTTTTAAACATCAAACTGAAAGTTAAACCAGTATGACAACATGTTTAAGGTTTAAATAGTTCAATCGGTACTTGATCGTCACAAAATCGACTAAAGATCTAATAAAGTCAAAGAATTTGATATATAATTGAAAGAGATTATCCTTATTTATTGAAGAATTTCAAGTTTAATTGAACTTATTAATTAATATATTTTAGTTTATAAGAACTTATTAATTTATAAAAATTAACCGATTTATTAATAAATTTTTTTTGATAAATAATTTATTAATAAACTTGATTTTTAACAACAACAGTTATTTTTTTCTTTATTTTAATAAAATAAAATTTTTAATTAGTAAGAAGGACTATTGATAACCACTTGGATCCTACTTTGAAATGGCTTAGCCAACCAAAACTGCTGAGTTATTCTATTGGGGTCAAGTATCAGTCTTTTTTTTATTCCAAAATCAGTGGACTGATCAGAAACATCATTATCAGTTTCAATCCTCTAAAAAGTGCTGAATGCCCTTTTCAACCAAAAGTTTTATAGTTCAATGGTTTCTGAAAAATCCAGGTCTTTTGTGACTTGGGGTTCTTTTTCTCCCCACTAGAGTCTTACAGCTTTATCCCAACCCTTTCCATTCCTGAAGAGGGAACTGTGGAAGATATGATAATTGTGGTGCACGGAAATGAGGAACATCATCTTTTTTTGTACATTTTCTTTCTGTACTGAGAAAAGTTGAAAAGATCAGTCAAAAAGAATTTGTTAAAAAGTAACATTGCAGAAATTAATATATTCATTCAAATATATGCTCAATAGAGATGACAACTGTAAACTTGTATCATTTTATTTAAAAAAATTGAACTTCAAGTCAGTCTGAACTTAGACCTGACTCGTAAGTCAGTCTATTAAAAACACCTAAATTTAAGCCAATAGAACGGTCAATTTTTATCCGGTGCTCAAATTTACGAAACTAAACCTACTAAAATGAGTTAAAATATAAAATAATCATATTATTAGAAACAAATATCTTTAAGATGTTTGAAAGAAATTAAATTCATATCTATCGTGATTCCAAAAAATAGAACTCTTCACGCATCTTGTTGCTCTGCTCCTTGTGATCTACACTAAACATGGGACTTAAAAAACACGTCAACTTGATTTTCGACACGATAAGAAGTGTACAAGGATCAATGGACACGTCAAGGTAAGTGTAGCACCCACAAGAACATTTTGACAACCAACTCAACTCCCCAGATATTGAAAAAGGTTATCTAGAAGACTGTCACGTTCTCCATGTCCTTACTGCACTAGACATTATACCCTAGCTACGAGACAACACTGGACATGCACTTAATGCATCAAGAACATCGCACACGTATTGAAATGTACTTATCAGTACAGAAAGAATCCTGATATGATATGCGGTTTAAGAAAGGAATTTATTGCCTTAATAACCATGTGTTATTCAAAAATTATTAAAAAAATTTTGACACATAAAAATTAGCAAAAAAAATTCTGAGTTAAAATTTTATTAGCTCACAGCCTCTTAAAAATACACGGCTAAGGGTCTTTTTTACAGCAAAATTGGAAACATAAGATTAATAGAGTAACATTTTATATCTTAGGATTTAATTAGCTACTTTCGTATAACACAGGGGTTGCTACAGCAATTTGTCGTTTAACAAGATATTCCTAGTTAAGATATTTGTATACTCAACTAATAAGTTTTTGGACCCTCGTCTTCTTTATAGATTTTTAAATTTGTATTACAATTTAGGGTATTGTTTTATTAGACTATGGTTTAAAAAATTTGTAGCGACATATTTACTTTGGACTATAAATTTTAAAACATGGGAAAAATTATAGACAATATACATTACCTACGAAATTTAACAAACCGCACATGAATCATATATTCTGCAAACGTTTTTAAAGGTTTTAATTAAGGAGCATGCAAAATTTCAAAAGCACATAACTTTTCTTCCAAAAAGAATTTCTGTGTTAGGCGAGCGCATTAGATATTTACCTAAACAAGTAAGAAATTGATCGGATCACCAAAATTCACCCTCTCTTCAAACTCACATCACTCTCGTGAATGCCCTTTCCAAATTCTAGCATGTCGTGGATGAGCCGTTGAATCCTCACCACTGTCGATTGATTGCGTGAAGCAGTTCTGCAAAGTTTATTTTTTTATACAATTTGAACTCTTTAAGATTTCAAGTTTTTTTTTCCATATGTTTTTCTAGGTAACCAAGCAGAACATTAAATGGCGCTCTGCTCAGAAAAACTGCCGAGCTAACTTTGATTAATTGCTTTGAAGCTATGTCAAAATTCGTATTCAATTATATATAAGATAGCAACATCTCAGAAACATATGTTCACTGTTGTAGACAGAACATGTTACAGACTATGACCAGCAAAGAAAATTGGCCTGCATCCGTAGTTAAAAAGCAACTGGTCAGTGCAGAATTGATTAAGACAACCAGAACTAAGCAAATAGAAAATATCCCAATAATTACTAGCTGTTTAACTACTCAGATTTCAGCATCTCTGAGAGCTACTTGTGCATACCGAAGAAGATTGAAGCAAAGCACGTGGCATTGTTGGGTTCGGTTTGAAAGTAGATCAAAGTGAGTTATGTCAAGAGAAGCCGCTGATGTAGAGCTGGTAAACTAACTCGTAACAAACTACGAAAAGAGCGCGCTGATGCATTTACAAAATGGCGCGCGTGAAACAAATTCGGAACAGATAAATTAATCACGTGTTACGACAGAAGCCGCTTTGGTCAGCGTGTGCGGGCGTTTGCGAGCAGCGTGTTTTTGCCGCTTTATCGATCACTTGTACCATCTCTTTAGGGCTTTGGTGACTCATGTTGGGGTGGGTTTGGTTTTCAACCTCAGACAGGCTTCCAAAGAAGGTTTCCTCCATTTGGGTATACCTCTCTTGGGTACACTCCTGTGAAATTAGACACAACTGTGTAAGTATATATAGTCGTATTCTCTAATCGTGTAAGTCAGTGTGACCGTGTATCATCACAATGTTAAGTTTTGAAACTTAAAAGATGGACATGATCATTGTTCATGACTGTGTAGGTGACCCCGTGCGGTATAAGATCTTATTAATTATCAAGTATATATTAGATTTTGCAGATAAGAAGCTTATCTCTTGCAACCTCAAATGTTACAGAAGCTTAAAAACTCATATGAGTGATGGTGTCCTACATTATGTGTAAAGTCAAGCATGCATCTCAAAAAACAAGTTCATTTACGTGTAAACAAGATACATGTATGTTATTCACCATATTTAGCAGCGGAAGCATAAGGGAAAGATACTTCTAGCCATTGCTCCGATGATGTCCAGCAACGTCTCTGATATTTTTGAATCTTCTAGCCTCTTCTTTTCACGATGCGAAGATATCTAATATTTGTTTCGTGTATAAGAGGATAGGGACCCAAAATATTTATATATTGCTTCATCACCTCTGCCCATCACAGAAGATAAAATTGATGTTAGCGTTAAATGGACCATATTCTTAATCCTACATTATGTTGATGTTCAGATCAGATGTCCGAATTACAACATATTCAACTTGGAAGCCAAAAGGGTTATGACTAGATTCAGGAATATATACAAGAGCAGGGAGGAAAATTTTGTATGCCTGCCTAGGAACCTAAAAAATGTGAGGATCTTATATTGCATACAGTTTATACTCATTCTCAAAAATCTCTGATTCTTCCATCACTGACATTGATCCTGAAAGCGACCTGCTCGTGGAAGATCTTCGAATGTTGCGCAATTTTGAAGATTCAATTCTCTGCATCACTACCCAATAACACATAGTCCCTATTGTTGCTACCATGATCACCGTTCCTAGTACTGTTACCCAATGGGCCAACCACCTTGCCTTTGTTCCCACAACATCATATGACAGTGCAAGAAATGCAACTGAAATCAACACACAGGCCAACCACAGTAGCTTGTTGATCACTGACATTAGTTGCTTCTTAGCGTTTCTCTCTACGACTACAATAGAAGTTTGAACAACCACCACAGCCAGGGATATGAAGAGAGCGA
The DNA here is from genome assembly GCA_025629845.1 of Erythroxylum squamatum. Lineage (NCBI taxonomy): Eukaryota > Viridiplantae > Streptophyta > Magnoliopsida > Malpighiales > Erythroxylaceae > Erythroxylum > Erythroxylum squamatum. The sequence continues at coordinate 36,279,961 of JAOTBA010000005.1, forward strand.
TGGAGTCGAATATAACAAAGATCAGAAACTCTGGTTTAGGAGCAATGTTTGCTTGTCCAGCAGATTGTCCTGGAGCAAGCTTTTTCGGATTATCAGCAAACTGGCCTGGAACTTGGAAGATTGCCGCGAATGCGACCGTCGCAATGAGCACGGCTACGACTGTGGTGGAGTTGATTGCATTGTTGAGACCTTCAGTGTGCATTTTGTTGAGACGCTTGGCTATACCGTGAACACGCTTTCGGGTTAATCGTGTCGTCTCTAGCTGGTTATGGACCTCGTGCTTAATATCACTCACAGTTTGCTTCAGCTCTCGGGCAGGATTTGCTGTACTTGGCTTCATTGATCTAGCTGACTGAACGTTATTCTCTTCTAAGATGTTTACAATTTCAGTATGCCCAATTTTCTGGGCAGTGTCAAGGGCAGTTTCTCCAGCTCTGTTGATTGCTAGTTTGTTTAGTCCTTTGTGGAAAAGCAGCTTCTTAACGATCTGCAAGCATGGAACAATCGTTAAAAGTTCAGAAATTCCATTTGAGTAAGAGGATTGTACAGATTAAGATGATAGTTTCAAATCAAACAATGGTTTAAGATCCTAAATAAGGGCTCATTATAGAAGCATTTAATAGGTTCTGATCTCCACGGTCCTAAATACTACTAAACTACTGACAGAAATTCATCATCATTCCATGGCTAAATATTGCAGAACAACAAAAAGCTTCTGTAGAGGTACACAATCATATGATTGCTGGGACCTAAACCTTGAGAATAGGAAAGAAAAATACCTCAGATCTGCCTTTGCGGCTTGCAATATGCAAAGCAGTGTTCCCTTTGTTGTCAACGATGTTTATGAGAGCAGAATCAGACATTATCAGTTCTTGGACGAGCTCAACATTCTGTCCTTTGACTGCCATATGAAGAGCTGTCTGGCCTTTCTTATCAATCCTTGTGGTGAGCGAAGATTCTTTGCTCAAAAGACCCTTCAAGATTTCCAAATGACCATTCCTGGCGGCTGAGTGCAAGGCAGTTTTGCCATTGTTTTTTGGAATCATTGCAAGGCAACCAACTCTCTCCAAAAGGAAAGTTACCACCTCAACATGCCCCTGAGACGCGGCGGAGTGCAAAGCAGTGGAATTCGTTGAATCATAAGTCATCGAAAGCTCAGGATTAGCCTCCATGAGAACCTTCAAAATCTCTGCATCGGATTAACAGAAACCATAGATCAGAATACATGTAAATTTTATGAACTAAGGAACTAAAGAACTTGGAGCAAGAACGGTTCGAAACTTTTTAAGACTCTTACCTAATTCACCTTGTTTTGCAGCAAGGTGAAACGGGTCATACCCGTTTCCGGCTTTCAGACCGGCCGTTGTGGTATCGTAGTACTTGATCATCTCCTTAACCAAATCGATATGACCACACTCTGTAGCCACATACAACGCTGTCTCTCCTGACTGATTTTGTTTGGCAAGAAGATGCTTCAGCTCCGTTTCTGTACTCTCAGCTATCATTTCCACAACCACCTCCAAGTCCCCCGCTCTTCCCGCCGCATGAAACGCAGTGTCGTCACGTTTCCCAGTCATCTGCTTCGTCATCTTCTTCTGCCCAAAAACCCGTTGGCCCTCCGGATCTTCCATTGAATGTCAGCTTATCGACGACGACAACAACAACAGCAAAATCCCTGCTAATCCTTTCAACTTCCCGGAAGATTTTTACGGTGGAGAAAGATCAAAAATCATTTATATCGAGAAAATCAAGCGGGGATACGATGATTTGGAGGATTTAGATAAACTGTGCACGTGGGGATCAAAGTTGGTGATTACTGAAAAAGCTCATCAGGGTGTTGAAATGTTCAGCAAATTATATAATAATACTGTCCTCAGTAGCTAACAGTGTTGAACGATAACTTGGAATGAAAAAGTAAGAGTATAAGGACAAGATCTCTGGAATTTGATCGACTCTCTTGATGAAGCTAGAAACCCAAAACTTGATTCACACAAGTGCAGCACTTGAAATCTGAAATCTTTTCACACACTTACATGGCCTTTGAAAAACAGAAAGCTCTCTCTCTGACTTTTGTGCTCTAGAACACAAGGATTTTCCTCATCAAAATCAAGTCTTTCAAGAAGAACAATGATAATAGCACAAGAATCGTACGGTGGCTATGATATTTTTCATTTCTAAAAACTTTAATTTTATTTCGTCAGGAATGAGGGTTGCAAGTGATGTAATCCACGTAGGTTTCCACCAATCACAATCGTCGACTCGTAAATTTGAAGACGTGTGGAGCCACTCTCAACCACAACCTCATCATAGTACTGCTTAAGTATACTGTTTTCCAATCTTATCTTTTAAAAAGTCGTATTTTCTACAGTTTTAAACTCAAAAGTAGTTATTAAATGTTGCAATGATTAGGAGGATTGACAGTAAATAATTAAGGAAGAAAGAAAGATCATATCGTCACCAACCGGTGGCGAGAGTACCATAAACCTAATAAAAGTGACATTATTAAATTAGGTGAATCGAAAATGACTCTTTTACTGTAAGCTTTATACTGTGTCTGCTTTAACTTAAAAATTTTAATAGAATATATAATATAATATAATAATTTATATTGAAATGTAATATAAATAAATGTAATATTAAAAAATTATTATTTAAAAAGATAGAAAAATTTATAATGTAATATAATAAAATATTGTTTAAAAGATGGATGCAATGTAATGTAATGTATGTATAATAATAATAATAATAAATGACTATTCTATCATTGATAGAATAAGGAGATATATTGTCATATCGCTAGTTATTAGGGTTCAGGGTATAATTGGTATTATAAAAAATTATTGAGGGTATATTAGATAATACATATTTATTATTTTACATTCCGTCTTGAACCCTCCAAATCGGAGGTAACTCATTTTTACAGTTTATGAAGTAATACAATGTGATGTAAAACTCTCCCCTCCTATCTTATTTCATTACATTCCATTATAAATCATCCTCCTAAACGATGAAACAATATTAAATTTAATTTCATCTCATTATTAACCATCCTGCCAAACATAACCTTGGACTTGTAATAAGAGAGTTGCATCATAAATTTTTAGCCTACATATTAGATATATATAGACCAAATTTTAGGAATAATAAACAAAGATTGATTGTAGTTTAGACTTTAGATATGATAAATAAGACACAAACCCCTCTGTGTGACAATTCTTAAAGCTTGTATTTCAGAAATTTAAATTGACCAATCTTTTCTCGTAATGACTTAGGCCATATAATCGTATGTAATTAACTATTGGTGATTGTTTATAATTAATTTTATTAGAAATTAGTTAATTTTAATATACAAATATTAATATTTTAATAAAATTATTGATTAGGAATAATTATCAATAATTAGTTTTATCTTAGAATACGTACAATAATGTATTGCGTACAACTCACTTTACACCTAGGAAATTAGAATTGATTATTTTATTAAAATAAGATAAAGAGTCATTCCTTTCATTTTTGGCATTTTTTGGCGTGCGAGTTGTAAGCTGCAAGTTGCAAGCATGGTCCTATGGTTAGCATTTGGTATTGGGACACGTGTAAGGACAAACACAACCTGCTCAATTATAGTGTACATGTTCGTTTCACGTTTAGCGCGTTGCGGCATCACGACGTGGACAAAGCAAACGAATCTTTAAAGCAGGATTCACCGCGTTTACTTGCTTTCTCTTTTGGAGTGTTTTATTTAAGAAGTTTGAGACTAGTATGCAAATTGTTTCCAGATGATTGCTACGTAACTCACGTGGCAACGCACTTAACCAATAAAACTCAAATGGGCTTGAAGTTGAACCTTGTTGGTGAGGACTGAGCGGCAATAAGATGTACTGGTGGTCAGTGTCTGTGTGCTCGACACGTTCACGGAGGCTTTTCTTGAGCAAGACAACGCAACCATCGCTTTCTCCATCATCTCAGCTCACGGGGTAGATACTGAAGTTTTGGACTACGCCCATCGTGGCTTTTGGTTGGTAAGGTTTGTCCCATTTGCTCCCATGCGAATTAAAGTTAACGAATTTGATTCCAAATTAATTGAATTTTAGGATGAATTTAAATTTATTAAAAAAATTAAACCTTGGATTGAATTCGAGATTGGATTATTCGAGTTGACCTTATTCAAAATCTAAAATTTTCAAAGTTGATATTATTTTTATTTTTAAAATAAAAATATATATCTAATCGAACTTACTTCGAATTTAATCAAACTTTGATCTAAGATTCCAATTTAACTTAAAATTTTGAATTGAAGTTGAGCTTAAGTGGACCTAACCCCAACCCTCTAATGATGTTTAGTACCAGGAAACTTTAATTACATATAAACAGTAAATTATGACAAAATCATGATTATTTAACAAAGAATTACATTTAGCGTCTTCCTCATTTTGACCATTGACTTTTGATCCTGATAATGTATAATCATTTTAGCTGTATACTTTTATGATAGTCATAAAGTCTTTGTATGTTAAATTTAAAATACAACATTTTCAACTTCTATTAGTTATCTATCAAAATCATTAATAGTGAACATAGTTGAACCCGTAATCATAAAAGGGTAACCTTACCGGCAGCTATAAGGTTCGCCCCTTTTTTTTTTGGTAAGATAAAAGTGAGCAAAACCCACAAAGAGAGAAAACTACCTAACATAAGAGACCCTTATTAAATCATAATCAAGTCATCTACCAACACTAGGGGGGACTTGCCCCAAAACATGAAAGCCAGGAGGTAAATCAAAAGCAATGTGAGAAAGGGAGTCAGTTGCAAAGTTCCCTTCTCTGTAAATGTGAGTAAGTTTCACATTGTGGAATCGCTTCAGTAAGTCTAGAATTCTCGCAACGAGAGGCAAACAACCTGAATTTGCTTGAACACCACCGGTCAGCATGTTGACAGCAATCTCATTATCACATTCAACAAGCACATCCAAATGGGCAAGTTTATGAGTGAGTTGAATACCATAATAGAGAGCCCACAACTCAGCACGAAGTATTGAACAACGACCCATCTAGAAAACAAACTCATGTTTCCAGTGACCATTATGATCCCGAATCAAACCACCACCTGCAGCAATCCCCATGGAGGTAGCCAAAGAAGCATCAGTGTTGAGCTTCATAAAAGAGGAATGCAAAAATTTCCAAAAAATTAACCTTGAACCCGAAGGACTATTATTCACTGAAGGCAACTTGTTGAAGGTATCCTGAATCAATTTAGCTTCAGAAATAGTACTCTGCAAGGTATTAAAAATGGAAGAAACACCAGAATTAAAAACTCTGTCATTCCTTCATTTCCAAAGGTTCCAGCAGCCTAAGTCGAAGATAGTAGGCCAACTAAGATGGTCGTGAGAGAGATGAGAGCTTTTCATGTTCAATAACAATCAATCTTCCAGATTAACATTCCAGAAGGAGCTCAAATTATTAAAATCAGTAAAGAGATGCCAGAATTGAACAGCAACATGACAATCCCAGAGAATGTGTAGAAGGGTTTCAGGCTCGTCTTTGCAAATATCACAACTCCCAGAGTCACTTTGGTGATGCTGTCGCCTGCAACCAAATATAAAAGGAATCACTTCCGTTAAAATAAATTAATGTAGTAACGGTAAGCGGATATCGTTCCCACGACGAATTTTTAACGGTAAAGGTTAGCGAGTTTAACCGGCACAAATAACGAAAATTAAAAGGGGGTTTGTCCAAACACTGCAATATCAAAAAATCAAAAGAAAAATCACAAATCAAAAGCAATAATTAAATCTGAAAATTCAATTGAAAAAATACCTTGGTTTCGGGTTACCAATGTTACCATGCTATTATGGATCCTCAACATAAAATTGCAATTGTTAACAAACATTCATTGGGGGCAATTTCTCTTAAATGTAATGACTAGGAACGTGTATTCTAGCAATCTTATTAAACAATAACCTAGATACGATCATAGGTAAAATTGAATAATAGCATTAATAATCAAAAACCAATGACAAGTGAAAAACATGTACGACATGCAATCAATCAAGTGAATGCCTTCTTAGAATTTTCTGACTTTAACGTAGAGGGGTTAATCCTAATTGCTACTTATGGTTACCGAAATTGAACATCATATTCCGTTAACCTAGAGATTGAATCAATTAATCTCTAGTTGCGCAGCTAGAAACCAATGAATCCAATTAAAAAGACAGATCGAAAGATATCCAATGTTCATTAACAACATGAAAAGTATCCAGAAAATTTCACCATATTAACATGTAACATGGATCCCTCCACCAAGATAAGAAAATTAGCTATTCATAATTGAATTGAAAACAAAGAAAATAACAAAACAATATGTCTCCATCCCTGGTCTTTAATGAAAGAAACGAAAATACCAATTGAAATCTGCAGAAAACTTAAAATAACAGAACAAGAAAGGTGCGGCAGTCTAAAACCTAACCTAAACCTACGATGATGTCTTCTAACCCTAACATGTATATATATATGTGGCAATCATCCCCCTCTCCTTCTTGATGTTAATCTCTTCATTATCTTCTTTTGATTTTGTCCAGATTAGGTGCACTTCTAATTTCGGTAGGTGACTTCTTGGAAAGATGGCAAGACGGTCTTTAAAGATTGTGTTTTAATTGGAATCAAATTCTGGAATTTTATCTGCAAACTCCAGATTCCATCCTTAGGCGTGCCCACGCTTAATCTCTGAATTTCAGCCAAATTGGGGATTTCGGATTTCTTTCCTTCTTTTGCATCTTTTTAATCCTTTTTCGTCCTTAGAGTGTTGAAAACTATCTGTAAACAATTATAAAGCAATTTCATCAATTTCGGATAATAATTTCAACACCTTAACAATAATTACGCCCAAAATATATGTAATTTAAATGACTTAACACTTCTCCTCCTCCACATCTTCAGAATAGTCAACTATGGCTTTTGGGTACAGGTGCATCTCACCATGTTACTGATGATCTTTCCAATTTGGAACATCATAACCCCTATAATGGTACAGAGGATGTGATGATAGGTGATGGTACAAGTTTGTTAATTAGCCATATTGGCAATGCTTTACTCAATACAGACCATATCAAAATGAATTTTGACAATGTACTATGCATACTCGTGATAAAAAAGAATTTAATTTCAGTTTATCAGTTTTGTGTAACAAACAATGTTAAAGTTGAATTCTCACCCTACTCTTTTCTTGTGAAGGATATTTTGAAGGGAAGTACCATTCTTCAGGGAACGCATAGGAATGGAGTTTATGAGTGGCCATCCTCATCTCCACTGATTCTTGCCTTCTCAATCACCACAACATCAACCAACAATTGGCATGCACGACTTGGCCACCTTGCCAAACCAATTGTAACAGCTATCCTATCTCAAAACAAAATCTCATCAGTCTCTAATTCTACTCATTGCAATGCTTGTCTCAGTAATAAAAGTCATAAGTTTCCCTTTTCAAACTCTACTCTTCAGTCTACTAAACCATTAGAAATAATATTTTCTGATGTTTGGATGTCACCAGAGTTGTCTTATAATGATTTTAGATAGCATGTAATAATCGTTGACCACTTCACTAGATATACTTGGCTTTATCCTTTCAAACAAAAATCAGAAGCCAAAGAGATCTTCATTAAGTTTAAAAAGCTTGTTGAATTTTTTTTGAGAAACCAATAAAAACATTGTATTCAGATAATGGAGGAGAGTATATTGCCCTAACCCAATTTCTAGCAGATCATGGCATGTCATTTAGGACAACTCGCCCTCATACACTGGAACATAATGGAATTTTAGAGAGGAAACATCTGCGTATTGTTGAGACAAGTCTAACATTGTTATCACATGCATCAATTCCACTCTCATATTAGCCACACGCCTTTGCTACTACAATCTATCTAATAAGCAGAATGCCCACACCAAAGTTAGATATGACCAACCCCTATTTCTGCCTATTTAAGTCTCAGCCCAACTATCTGTAAGGAGCTCGTCCAAGCCATGCATCACATGCAGGCAGCAGCGGAAGCGCAAACAATTTGCATGGACGTCTCCTATGTCCTAGGAACTGAATCGGTCGAAGAATCAAACCAAGTGACCAACGTAGATCACCTCCGATGGTATCCACGCAGAGGAGGAG
>JAOTBA010000005.1:36307218-36323547 GCA_025629845.1 Erythroxylum squamatum
TTTTATTTGATATCTTAATATATCTATAATTTTTTATTATTTTTTGTCACCAATTAAATTAATGGGGGCAAAATTTTAAATTTTTGATGGAATTAAAATTTAAAATAATAATTTAAATTTTTTTTTAGTAATATAAGAGTACTTTAAATATTTTGCCTCCACTGAAAACAATTGCTGGATCCGTCCCTGAGTGAGAGGGTAGTCTAATGTCGCCAAAAATTGGGGGGGGGGGGTTGTGGAGTCAAGGGTGTCAAGGTTGGTTAACTTACATGCAAGAAATTACCAATTTCTTTTGTTATAATTATCTACCAACTTTAATGAAGAAATTCATCTCAAATTAACATATTTATAAGTAAACGTGATCCGTATATAAGGTTCTTGTTTTACGATGGTGAGAGATCATCAATGTACACAGTCTTATTTCTGTAACTTTTTATAAAAAGGTTATTTTCGTAATTCGAATCTAGAACCTTATGATTAGAAACGAACAAAAATTCAAATTAGCGTATTTGGATTAAATTAACAACTTTTGCTGTCCAAGAAATACTCAATCGTTTCAAGTATTAATCATGTAACAAAGATATTTTTGCTCCTCAGTGTCAGTGGCTGAAGTGACTTGGCAGTTGATCAGCAGAGAAACATTCCCAACAAGACACAAGCAAAGAGTTATGTCTTATTCAGTCACATACCGTTGCAACTCACAATCAATAATCCTAGTCAGTTACATACCGTTGCAACTCACTGTTAAAACAAATAAATATGGATACGTGTACGCATAGTTGAAATGAATGATCCTCCCATGTGCATCCGTTAAAAATGCCAGCTGTAAATATTCTAGGAGCTTCTTATGTTTTACTTTACTATCCTTCCTGCACTGTATAAGTAAAAGTAAGGTCAGCTTTTAATAAGATAAGAAAGAGATACTCTCTTTTCTCACATACTATTCTAAGCTTTTAAGTACCATTAATTCGACATGGTATCAGAGTATCTGTGCTAATTACCTAACCTTGCCAAACCCTAAATTAGTCTAAATACCTACTTACCTGACCTTAATCATGGCAGATCCAGATCTGCTTGAAGAAACCCTAGCACTGCAGACATCTGACTAACCATGAATGCAACTAGTTACCCACCCATTGGATCCAACGAATTACTTGGGATGGAGCACAACCATGACCATCGCCCTCCACGCCAAGGATACGCTCGCTTTGATTGATGGTCGACTTCAAGAACCCACCTGCGGCACTGAACATTATGAAAAATGGCGGAAAATGGACAGCATGATTCATTCTTGGATACTCAATTTGATGTCTAAAGAACTGTCCAGCGCCTTTTTGTACACTCCGTCTGCAAGGAAACTTTGGTTAAATGTAAAACAGAGGTATGGAGGGAGTAATGGCCCGCTAGTATACCAGATTAAGAGAGATATTACCTACATAACTCAGGGTGATCTATCGATTGTGGAGTACTTAACAAAATTGAAGAAACTTTGGGATGAGCTGGGATGTTTGAGACCAACCCCTCTGTGTACCTGTCATTCTGCTAATCTGATCAACGAGAATGAGGATGCTAACTGCCTTATGCAATTTATGATGGGACTTAATGACACATTTGAGAATGTGAGAAATCATATCTTAATCACAGAGCCTTTACCTTCCGTGAATCGTGCATATACAATGGTACTAAGTGTTGAGAAACAAAGAGAAGTGTAAAGGAGCTTATCTGATGTGCCCTTTATACTAGTTTCAGAAGAACTACCAAGGAATTGGATGGAAGAAGAACAAAGAAGGTCGGGTATGCTCTCATTGCAAGGGCACTGGTCACACACGCAATACCTGTTTTAACCTTTATGGCTACCCAGAGTGGTTCACTGAACTAAAGGCAAAAAGAAAACAAGCAAAAGTCAATTTAGCCACTGGGGATTGTTTTGTGGAAAACAACAAAAAGCTGGAAAAACAAACAGAATGGGGTAATGAACTTACCAACATCATTCAAGCAGAGGTGGGAAAATACTTGAGGAGCCAAGGGAGCACTCTGCTAGAATCCGCCAGGTGTGTGGGTTTTGTTGGCCCTTCTGGTAAGGCTTTTACATCTAATAATCTGCATTCATTTAATGGTAAAGGAATCTGGATAGTAGACACAGGGGCAACTTCACACATTTATCATAATGCAAGAATACTTAGCCATTTAACCAAGTTAAAAACCAATATACCTGTGTCTTGACCCGATGGTACTGTTAAAATCTCAACTCATGTCGACACTGCTCAAATTACAGAAAATTTACTTCTACATGATGTGTTATATATCCCTACATTTACCTACAATCTAATTTCTGTTAAGAAACAAGCTCAACTATCAAATGCTTGTGTCTCCTTTTTCCCAAACTATTGGCTTCTGCAGGACTTGACAACTAGCAAGGTAATAGCAAGAGGTTCAATAAGGGGGCCTCTGTACACATTAGAATATAAGACCAAACCAGAAACAATATGTGCAAGCTATACCTAAGAAAATAATCTCGATTTATGGCATAGAAGGCTTGAGCATGCCTCAATGAAAAAGCTATCCCATATTCATAGTTTGAAACATGTAGCCATAACAGAAACACATGTATGTGAGATCTGCCCTATAGCAAAGCAACATCGCTTGTCTTTCCCTAAAAGCAGTATTACCACATTAGAACCCTTTGATTTAATACATGTTGATTTATGGGGTCCTTACTCTATTCGTTCTAATTCTGGAGCCTCTTAATTCTTGACCATTGTTGACGATTTTTCCAGAATTACTTGGACTTTTTTGCTTACAAACAAATTTGGAGTTAACATTGTTATTAAACATTTCCATGCCCTCATCAAACAAATTTGCACAGATAATGGGACCAAATTTGTTAACCTATCATGCAAAAATTTTTTCCAAGAAAATGGCGTCATTCACCAAAGAACTTGTGCCTACACTCCATAATAAAATAGAGTTGTAGAACGTAAACATAAGCATATCCTTGAGGTTGCCCGAGCCCTCATGTTTCAGTCCAACATGCCAAAGATGTTTTGAGGGGAATCTATATGTTTTGAGGGGAATCTATTCTTATGGCCACACACATTATAAACCTCTTACCCAGTTTTATCCTGAAATGGAAAACCCCTTTTGAGATCCCATACAACAGACCACCCAATTACTTAAATCTGAAAACCTTTGGATGTTTGTGTTTTGCTACAAACACCCTCCCATAAAAAGAGAAATTTGGACCATGTGCTTTTAAATGTGTTTTTCTTGGATATGAGCCTGGAACCAAAGCCTAAAAAATCTATGATCTCATAAATAAGCGAACAATCATATCAAGAGATGTCCAGTTTCACAAAAAACATATACCCATATTAGAGTAATCTTACCCCACAGAGCACCAATGAGCTACCTTTACCATTACCACAATCATAACCTACAAACACAGAACATTACTAGCCAAACACCAGAAGTACAGAAATCATACCTGAGCCTAATATATCTCCTTCTAAACCTCGACGAAGTACTCGTATAAGAACCAAGCCCCTCTGGATGAACGACTTCATCACTTTTGCTACTATAGGTTCTGCAGATACTTATCCCTTCAGCGTGAGTCAAATCTCTAAATCCGCGGTAATTTTTCTCCTACCACTCCTCCACATTCTACAGAAATCACACCTCCCTTCATGGCTCAAGTACCTGCATTTAATGACAATTATGTCAATTTTGTTACAAATGTGTCTGTTATCCAGGAACCCAAATCAAACAATGAAGCCAGAAATGATGAAAAATGGAAGGCTGCAATGGATACTGAACTTGCTGCCCTAGAAGAAAACAATACTTGGGTTCTAACTTCATTACCAGAAGGAAGAAGAACTATTGACACCAAGTGGGTCTATAAGGTTAAATATAACCTTACTGGCACCGTGGATAAGTACAAAGCGAGATTGGTGGCTAAGGGATACAATCAGGAATTCAGGATTGATTATCATGATAATTTTTCCCCTGTTGCGAAGATGGTTACTATCAAAATTTTGCTTGCTGTTGCAGTAGCCAGAGATTGGCCTATCTATGAACTCGACATTAACAACGCTTATTTGCATGGATATGTAGACGAGGAGTTATACCTAAAACCTCCCGAGGGCAATGACAAAGCTAGTAAACATCAGGTCTGCCGATTAACAAGAGTCTTTATGGGTTAAAGCAGGTTGGAAGACAATGGAACAAAGAATTATGTGCTAAGCTACATTCAATCGGTTTCAACAAATCTGAGGCAGACCACTGCTTATTTACAAAAGGGACAGGAGATGACTTTATAGCCCTAACTGTGTATGTAGACGATCTACTAATAACAGGCAAAAGTGATGCAGGTATCCAGGATGTAAAAGAAGCCCTACACAGTGCTTTCACCATAAAGGATCTGGGGTAGGCACGATATTTCTTAGGGGTCGAAATTGCTAGATCAAATGAAGGTATCTACATCAGTCAACACAAATATATACAGGACATATTGAGAGACACCAATATGTTTGAATCAAAGGACAAGAACTTTCCACTTCCCTCTGGCCTGAAGCTAGACACAAAGAATGGCACAATTTTATCCGATCCTGAACCATACAGGAGGCTAATAAGCAGGCTGCTCTATCTAAATTTCACTAGACCCGACTTGTATTACTTGACGCAACACCTAAGTCAATTCATGCAAAACCCTCGGACTACACATTTGAATGTAGCATTACACTTAGTGAAATAGCTGAAGAAATTTTCCAAGTAAGGGCTCTTCTTCCCAAGAAGGAGTAGCCTCCAGATCCAAGCATTTTGCGATGTTGAATGGGCCTCCTACCTAATGACTCGACGATCTTTCACTAGTTTCTATGTCTTCCTCGTCTCGGCCTTGGTCTACTGGAAAACGAAGAAGCAAAAAACGGTAAGTAAGTCATCAATAGAGGCGGAGTATCGAAGTACGTCCACAATAGTGTCAGAGTTACAGTGGGTATCGTACCTACTTGAGAACCTTCAAGTCGTTTTTCATCCCATCCCGCTGAGTTGTGACAACAAAGCAGCAGAGCACATCGCCGCAAACCCGATTTTTCACGAATGGACAAAGCACCTTGAGATCGACTGCCATGTCATGAGAGATCAGGTACTGAAAGGCTTTGTTCAACTCAAGCATATCTCTGTTGAATTGAATTGTCTTATGCAGCCTGAAGTGTTGAAAATGGTGGAAGAGTTAGCAATGTCAGTGAAAATTAGAAAGAAAAGAAAGCTGAAAGGAAAGCTGAAGGACTTTAGAAGCAAATGGAGACTGGAAATGATGATCCTCGGCATAATTCAAAGATGCATGGATTGAAGCAATGAAGTTCAAGGTCAGATGAATGAAGCACAAGGAAGGGAGGAGAATGGAAAAATGAAAGAAGCAGATGTGAGGTCCTCAAGTGCTCAAAAATTGAGAACTTGAATCAGACGCTTGGAAGGAAAAGGAAACAGAAGAAATAGAACAGATTGATGAATTGAAGTACAAAATGCTTGATTAATGTTACTGAACAAAGATCAAGTTAAAAGAATGTTATTAGAGTCAATTAATGACGATATGGCCAGATCATCATACAACACCTTCATCATTTCTGTTGTCATCAGAAAATGTTCCCTGTTGTTACAAGTTTCAGAGTTTTTTAACCAATGTTAGTTTCAGTTATGCTAGAGACAAATTGAGTTGCTTTTGTGTTTTGTCAAATGAGGAAAGGCTTGTACTAGGCTAGTCATTACTCATCAGATCATGTTTTTATCTTTCAGCTTTTTACAAAAGATGTATCAGAATGTTTTAGAGCTAATATAAAGCTCATCATCTTCTTTATTTTTCGGGATGAATGAAAAAAAAAACCCAGAAAATCTTCAATACAAATTTCAGTTCAAGTTCCAGTATTCTTGTTATGCTTATTTTTTATTTTCCAGTAGCTAATCATCAGAAGTTGAGTAGTAGTAGTAGTTGAAGTTCTGTTTTGAAAAAAAACCTGAAGATAGTTTCGGATTTTATTGAGAGTGAAAATAAAATTTTCAAATACACCAAATCTTTAGTCATAAATTTGTAAATTTGTGAGAAGTCTTTGTTACAATTTTGGAGATACATTTAGATTACAAATTGAAGACCAGAAGTTGCAAAATTTTCATCTTGTTGAAGTTTGCGTGAACAGTGCTGGAGGTGCTCGACGAAAGGCTTCAACCAGAACCTCTGTTTGTCAGGTTGCGCAGTGAAGGAGCAATCTTCAATCCTCAAGAGGGCATCTTCAAGAGTGGTATCAAAGCTTTAACGTTCACATAGTCTGGACCAAATAAAGCCATGATAGGTATGAATCCCTCAATGATGAACTTGCAAAATGTTCAGGCGAATATACCAGTATTGATCGATGAAAACTACAAAGTATGGGCTCTTCGAGTGGAGGACTGCCTTAGGATTAGTGATTGTTGGAATGTAGTAAATGAAGGAGTAGTTGAATATAAGGGAGTAGCAGAACTAATAGAACAACAAGTGACCATATTAAACCAAGATAGAGACAAGGATTTTAGAGTACTTGTTTTTTTGAGATCTGTGGTAAGCGAATCAATCTTGCTGAGGAATGCGAGCTGTTGGAGTGCTAAGGAGTTATGGGATATACTGAAGGTAGAGTATGTGGCATCAGCTCAAACATTGAGGCCGAGGAAACAAGCAATATTGAGAAGTTTCGAAAATTTCTCGATGAAGGATGAAGAGAGTGTGTTGACAACTAAAGCCAGATTTTTTAGTTTGGTGCAGCAACTGAAGGAATTTGGGGAAAACACAAGCATAGAAAGGTTGGTAGACAAGTTCCTAAGCAGGTTGCCATTGAGGTTTGAAGCAAGTGCAGCACCAGTGGAGTGGCAGTTCAGCAATGATCTAGAATCTGTCACTTTGGAGCAAGTCTTCAATGTTTTGGAAATGCATGAGGAGAGACATGGGAATAGGAGGGAAGGGGAAGAGTATGCACTAAAGGCTGAAAGGTTCAAGACACCAGAAAACCCTCCAAGCTATACACAGAACCAAAGCTCACTTGAATCAAAACCTACACAAGTCCAAATCCATCAGAATCCACCAAATCTGCTTCATAACAATCAAATTCCTCATCATATGAATTCCTATTCTCATAACCAATCTTACCCAAGCCATTTGTATCCTCAAACACAATACTCCTCATAAGTGCCTTACCCAAACTTCCACAACACTAGCCAATATCCTGGAAACAAAGACACTCGAATGCAAAGTGCATCAAGAATGACTAGATGGGGCATGTTTGCAAATTGCAGGTTATGTGGGAGAAACAACCATGCAGCTGAAGAATGCTATTGGAATGACAATGTTGAATGTATTTTTTGCAGGAAAAGGGGACACTCAAGAAGGGTATGCTATGAAAAATGGTTGAAAGAGCAGCAAAATCCACAAAGCACTCTCTTTGGCAAGCCACCTCCAATACATCCTCTACATAGATCAAATACCTCACCAAACTTGATGCCATCTCAATCACAACCTTACCAACATTCCTATGAAAGACAAACACACTAAGCACACTTTGCTGGAAAACCTGAAAATCATCAACCATCCCAACTAGCTCAACCTTACATAACCCCATTTACAATACCTCAACCGCAAATGTTTCAACCTTAATTGACTTAACCTTCTTTGATCCCTCAACCTTATGCCTATTATCCTCAAATGACTTAGCCAAACTTATCTCAATCAAGTTCAACATATCAGACTCATTAGACCACTCAAACAACAATGCCTAACCAATCAAGCCAACAATCCCAAGGTACAAACATGATGATTAAATCTGTGCCATATTCACAACCACAAACTCACTCAAATTCTCAAAACAACCTACCAAACATGTCAAGCAACCTACCTAGACCTTCACAAACCAAAAATCAATCAAAGAAAACCATAACCGAAGAGAGTGTATTTGTAGTAGAAGTATGTCAAGACTTGAAAATGGAATCTACTGGTAATGCTTGCAGATCAGAATTGATTAATGAGAGGAGAAGTGAGTGGCTAATAGATAGTGGTTGTTCCAACCATATGACAAAGAAGAAGGAGGCATTTGTAGAGAATAATGATGGAGTTAATGCTGTGGTTAGAATAGGTAATGGAGAAATTTTACCTTTTACATGGAAGGGGGCTGTAAAATTAGAAACAAGGGCAGGAAATACAATCCTTGATGAAGTATATTACATCCCTGAACGTGATCAAAACTTGATCAGTGTAGGTCAGCTGTTGGAGAGGAAATATAAGGTGTATTTTGAAGATGAAATGTGCAGGATTTTCAATGAGCAAAGTGAACTAGTGCATAAAGTTCCAATGATTAATAGAGTTTTCAAGATTAAAATGCAAGAAGTGGATGGAGCATTTGCTGCTCTCTCATTAACAGAGGTGACTCAACTATGGCATCGAAGATATGGATATGCTAACTTGGATTATGTCATTGATATGCAGAAAAAGGGCTTGGTTCATGGAATACCTCCATTGAGCAGCATGTTGAAATCCGTATGTGAGGCTTGTGCAAAAGGGAAGAGTCATGTTTTACCTTATCTAACAAGTGATTGGAGAGCTACAGAAAGACTACAATTGGTACACACTGATGTTTGTGGACCAATGGGTACACTATTAGTTGGAGGGAGTAAGTATTATGTAGAGTTCATTGATGATGCATCGAGATATTCATGGATTTATTTTATGAAAAGCAAAGATTAAGTGTTTGGATTGTTCAAGGTATGGAGAGCTGAAGCTGAAAGTCAATGTGGAAATAAGGTGAGATGCTTAAGAAGTGATAGGGGCGGAGAATATGTCTCAAATGAGATGAAGAAATACTTCAAAAATGAAGGGATATTCCATCAATTTTCTGTAGCTTATTCACCACAGCATAGTGGAATTTCAGAGAGGAAGAACAGGAGCATAGTGGAGATGGCTAGATCAATGTTGTTTGGAATGAAAGTGCCAAGAAAATTCTAGCCTGAAGCATGTTACACAATAGTGTATTTGCAGAACAGATTGAAGACCAAATCATTGGAAGGAAAAACTCCATTCGAGGTTTGGTTTGGAATGAAACCGAAGGTGCAACACTTGAGGGTATTTGGATGCATAGCCTATGTGCATATTCTAGAAGCTAAAAGAACTAAGTTGGATGAGAAAGCAATCAAAGGAGTCATGATGGGTTATAGTGGAGAGTCCAAAGGATACCGAATTTATAATCCAGAAACAGGAAAGATTCTAGTGACTAGAGATGTAAGATTTGATGAAAATGAGGAATGGAAGTGGGAAGAGCTGATTGATGGATGATCAGGGAGAGTAGGAATTGAATTTCCATTAAATGATCCAAATGTATATGAAATAACAAGAGAGGATGCATATGATTACCACAATTTTGGAGGTGATGGATCTCAGGAGGAGACACTTCACTCGGATCCACAAAGCTCAAATGGCATTGACAGTGATAGAGCTCAGGAGGAGTATCTGCCAAGTTCTGGAAGTGAAAGATTGAGCTCAGATTCTCAAGAAGACACATCAAGCTCAGATAGTGGCCACAAAACAAGAGATTTGGCCTCCATTTATAGAGAAACTAACCCCATTTTTTATTTCAGGTACAATGTTGCAGATGAAGAAGAACCCGATGATGCCTTGACAATTGTTGAATATGCATTGCTTGCAGGATCAGAACCGAATACATTCAAACAAGCAATCAAGCAAGGAGTATGGCAGAGCTCAATGGATGAAGAAATAAGGGCAATTGAAGAAAATGGAACATGGCTGTTGGTGGATTTACCAAGTCCAGAACCAAGGTTGTTGACTCAAAGTGGATTTACACGGAGAAGTTGAATCCGGATGGTTCAATTAACAAATACAAGGAAAGACTTGTTGTGAGGGGATATAAGCAAGAATATGGGATAGATTATACAGAGACTTATGCTCCAGTAGCAAGATTGGACACGGTGAGGTTGTTATTGGCCTTAGGAACAAACAATGGGTGGAAAGTGCATCAAATGGATGTTAAGAGTGCATTCCTCAATGGAATGCTAGATGAGGAAGTATATTTAAGACAACCCAAAGGTTATGTGAAGAAGGGACAAGAAAAGAAGGTGTACAAGTTGGTAAAGGCCTTGTATGGTTTGAAACAAGCTCCAAGAGCTTGGTATTCGAGAATAAACAGCTACTTGATGCAAAGAGGATTCAAGAGGAGCAAGAGTGAAGCTACACTATATATTAAAACTTGTGCTAAAGGGAAATTGATATGTTCATTGTATGTTGATGACTTGTTGGTGATTGGTACCAAAGATAAGCTTGTGGAAGACTTTAAGGAGATAAAGAAATCATAATTTCAAATGACTGATATGTGGGAGATGAGATACTTCTTGGGTTTGGAAATTCAGCAAATAGAGGATGGAATCTTCATTCATCAAAGTAAGTATGCTGAAGAGTTAATTGACAAATTTGGCCTGAAAGATAGCAGTAGAATGACAACACCTATGGAGCATCAACTGAAGTTGGAAACTACAAAACCAGATGAGCAATTTGATGAAACCTATTATAGAAGCATGATTGGTTCATTAATGTATTTAAGTGCATCAAGGCCCGGAATTGCATGTGTTGTCAACATTTTAGCTAGTTTCAATCATAATCCTTCGAGACATCATGCATTGTATGCTAGGAGAGTATTAAGATATGTGAAGCATTCGGTTGATCATGGTATATGGTATGAAAGAAGGAAGAATGTAGAATTGTATGTATTTAGTGATGCAAGTTATGTTGGAAATGATGATTGCAAAAGTAGGAGTGGATATTGTTGTAGTTTGGGGACTGGTATCTTTGCATGGAGTTCAAGGAACCAGAGGGTGGTAGCACAATCCACGGCTAAGGCTGAGTATGTAGCTGTTAATATGGCTGCTAAACAAACACAATGGTTGAAGAAAATTTTGATGGATGTCGATGAATTGCAAGGAAAATGTGTGACCATATATTATGATTCTAGTGCAGCAATTGCAATGGCAGAAAACCCTTCTGATCATATGAGAACTAAGCATATGAGATTGAAGTATTATTATGTTAGAGAATTGATTGAAGAAAAGGAAATCAAGATGGCTTTTTGTCGATCAAGCTTTCAACTTGCGGATGTGTTCACTAAAGCATTACCAAGGTGGAGGTTTGAGTCCCTAAAGAAGATGATAGGTGTGCAGGCTCTACAAGACAAAGGAGGAGCTGTTGAATTGAATTGTCTTGTGCAGCCTGAAGTGTTGAAAATGGTGGAAGAGTTAGCAATGTCAGTGAAAATTAGAAAGAAAATAAAGCTGAAAGGAAAGCTGAAGCACTTCAGAAGCAAATGGAGACTGGAAATGATGATCCTAGGCATAATTCAAAGATGCATGGATCGAAGCAATGAAGTTCAAGGTCAGATAAACGAAGCACAAGGAAGGGAGGAGAATGGAAAAATGAAAGAAGCAGATGTGAGGTCCTCGAGTGCTCAGAAATTGAGAACTTGAATCAGATGCTTGGAAGGAAAAGGAAACAGAAGAAACAGAACAGATTGCATTGAAGTACAAAATGCTTGATTAATGTTGCTGAACAAAGATCAAGTTAAAAGAATGTTATTAGAGCCAATTAATGACGATATGGCCAGATCATCATACAACACCTTCATCATTTCTGTTGTCATCAGAAAATGGTCCCTGCTGTTACAAGTTTCAGAGTTTTTTAACCAATGTTAGTTTCAGTTATGCTAGAGACAAATTAAGTTGCTTTTGTGTTTTGCCAAATGAGGAAAGGCTTGGACTAGGCTAGTCATTACTCATCAGATCGTGTTTTTATTTTTCAGCTTTTTACAAAAGATGTATCAGAATGTTTTAGAGCTAATATAAAGCTCATCATCTTCTTCATTTTTTGGGATGAATGAAAAAAAACCAGAAAATCTTCAACACAAATTTCAGTTCAAGTTCCAGTATTCTTGTTATGCTTAGTTTTGATTTTCCAGTAGCTAATCATCAGAAGTTGAGTAGCAGTAGTAGTTGAAGTTCTGTTTTGAAAAAAACCTGAAGCTAGTTTCGAATTTTATTGAGAATGAAAATCAAATTTTCAAATACACCAAATCTTTAGTCATACATTCGTAAATTTGTGAGAAGTCTTTGTTACAATTTTGGAGATACATTTAGATTACAAATTGAAGATGAGAAGTTGCAAAATTTTCATCTTGTCGAAGTCTGCGTGAACAGTGCTGGAGGTGCTCGACGAAAGGCTTCAACCAGAACTTCTGTTCGTTAGGTTGCGCAGTGAAGGAGCAATCTTCAATCCTCAAGAGGGCATCTTCAAGAGTCTCTTCTCGAGAGCAACTAGCAGATTTGTTGACAAAGCCTCTCAGCTCATCCGCACACCACCGTTTGATGTTCCGAATGAAGCACTTACAAGATGAATCCCTAGATGGTGAAAGAGGACAAAGGTGCTACGGGAAAAGAAAAGAATAAGTTGTTTCCAAAGAGACGTAAAATGAAAGCGGTGGGATCGGACTCTCAGCTTAAGACAGACTTTAAAGTGACAAGACAAAGCCAGTTTGAGTTAAAGAGCAAAACAACGAAAGAAACGGCTTTGTCTTGACGAGGGAGTGTTAAATCAAATAAATATGGATACGTGTACGCATAGTAGAAATGAATGATCCTCCCATGTGCATCCGTCGTTAGAAATGCATGTTCTAGGAGCTTACGTTTTACTTGACTATCCTTCCTGCACTGTATAAGTAAAGGTAAGAGATACTCGACACTCACAATCAATAATCCACAGAGATAACCGTACCCGCCAGTCATTTATTAACAGGGCAATGGGAAACTGCCATGGCCACCAGCGCAAGAGCCGTTTTGGGGCGAAGAACGGCTCCAATGAAACTGAAGCTCAACCCTCTAAGTTTGGATTTGGGGATCACCCCACCAAAGCTCCGAGCGATCCAAAAGTTTCCATGGCTACAACATTGCTTTTGGATTCCATGGCAACAACATTGCCTTTGGATTCCATGGCTACAACATTGCCTTATGCTCATGTCGACTCCAGCTTGCGAGCACTTGCTGGCCAAGCTGAGGGTTTTGGTCGCTTCGCAATTGGGGGCCTCCATGGTGCGCTTTACCATGTCACCACCTTAGCTGGTCAGCTTTTTATCCTGTGTTTCTTGATTTGATGGCTTAGTTGCTTCTTAATTTCTTGTTGATTTCCCTCATAATTATGGTTGAAGCTGTGATCTATTGCTCTTCTGTTGCTTATTGTTGATGTTGTTCTTGCGAATAGAGCCACTTGTGATTTTAAATTTGGAGAATTAATAGATGAAGTTAGCAGCTAAATGTTGGCCTGGATGATGCAAAGAGCTTAATACCCTCCTTTAAGGTTAATGTCAATTTTTGGTGTGCCTGTAGATGATGGACCCGGATCACTGAGGGATGGATGTGGGAAACAGGAGCCGCTTTGGATTGTGTTTGAAGTATCGGGTACCATTCATCTTCAGTCCCAGTTGAATGTTTCATCTTACAAGACCATTGATGGTCGAGGTCAAAGAATAAAGTTCACAGGGAAGGGATTGAGGCTGAAGGAATGTGAGCATGTAATTATTTGCAATCTAGAGTTTGAAGGTGGTAGAGGGTCTGATGTTGATTGTATTCAGATCAAGCCAAAGTCGAAGCACATTTGGATCGATCGTTGCAGCCTCCGGGATTTTAAGGATGGGTTGATAGACATCACAAGAGAGAGTACAGATGTTACTATATCCAGGTGTTATGACTTATGAATCTCCACATAGAGGAGCTTTGTTTCTGTTTTAGCACTTCATCTGATTGGTTTCTTGTTAATATTCAGGTGTCACTTTTCACAGCATAACAAGACAATTCTGATTGGAGCAAACTCTTCCCACATTGGTGACAGATGTATACGAGTAACCATTCACCATTGTTTCTTTGATGGCACGGGGCAGCGACATCCTCGAGTCCGATTTGCGAAAGTGCATCTCTACAATAATTATACCAGAAACTGGGGAATTTATGCTGTTTGTGCTAGTGTAGAAGCACAGGTAACAAACACTTAAATTGTTGAAAATATCAGGTTCAACAGCTTTCCGGACGATTTCGATCTTACTGTTTTGATTCAGATATACTCACAATGCAACATATACGAAGCTGGGCAGAAGAAAAATGCATTCAAGTATGTACCTGAGAAGGTAAGTCTGTTTCATTTCCTTCACCAATGCCTAGAAAATTTAATAGCATTTGGTTGATTTGCATCAAGAACTTGGATGTTTAAGGACGATAACAGTTCAACTGAAGTAAGTTCATACATATTGCTCTTTTGAATGTCATTTAATTGATGTATCTATCTTTGTGCCTAAACGACGTGGAAGTTTAATCAACTTATCATACCAGGAAGCACAAAACCATCTGATTAACCTGATTACTGGAAAAATGGCAAGGTCTTTGCTGGTTGAACCGAGCTGAGTTTCTAGTTCTTCTGGCACTGGCCATTTTGATCACAATGAGGCAGCACACATGTTTTCTGATGGACATTATTAAAGGCTTAATCTTCTTATGTCTTCACATGTTCTCTATGTTTGCCAAGTACCCGTTTCAGCTACTTAATATCTACACCAGAATTAATATCTATATCAGAAATCATATGCTTGCAGTCTAATTGACTACCTAATTTCTCCTGTTAAGTGTTCATCTTTTAATGTCCAATGAGTGGTCAAAACGTAGTCTCACTACCTTACTGATTCTGTTTTATGAAAAACATTGTAATAGACCTTTCATTACTTGAATAAGCCGGTAAATGAGATCTTCATCTTGACATGTATGACCAGCTTGGGAGTCTTAACTCATTCTGCTTCAATTACTTGTCTGTTTTATTATTCATATTCTCCATAAAAGATCTGGGGACAACTTGGAACTTTGAAGCACACTTAGTCTCAACAGTTCATTTCTTTTGACGGTGTTTCAGGCAGCTGATAAGAAGGAAGCAAGGTGTGGATACATAAGGTCCGAGGGAGACTTGTTTGAGGCTGGAACAGAAGCTGAGTTAATATCCCAGGAAGATGATCACTGTATGTTTCATCCCAGTGAATTCTATCCCACTTGGACCGTGCAGGCTCCTTCAGATGCTCTTAAACACGTTCTTCAGCACTGCACAGGCTGGCAATGTGTTCCAAGGCCAGCTGACCAGATATTAGCTCCACGCTAGTTTTCATGTCAAGTATATTTATCTCTACATTGAAGTAATGCTGCGGAAGCTGGTCATAATTTTAAGATTAATAATTTGATAAAGCACTTATTGTTAGTGCACGTAAAGATCATATTAATAATTATGAAATATGAGTATGGTAAATATAAAGTTAGCGAAACGAAAGTTTGAATTGAAACTGCTGGAAATGTTTCTTATGATATGAAAACGAACTTTGAATATCAACCATTATGATAACACACAAACTTTTTTTTTCCCCTCTCTAGAAATGGCTTTTAAACATTTAAAGGTAAAACTGTCCGGTCTCAATTCAGGTCGAAATCAAGGGATTATCCCAATCTTAACTCGGATTTGGATCAAGTTCGAATTTGAGTTTCATGATTCAAATCTATCATCCTAAGATCAAAATAACGTTGTTTTGTTAAATGAGTGAAACTTCTCAATAGACCAAATGAGTGCGTTTTATTTAAATGAAAAAATCAAATCAAAATTTAAACTTTTTATCAAATTAAATCAAATAAAAACAATTTGATCCATTTTAACTCGTTGTCGTTTATATATATATATACATACACACACATGCTTTTTTAATATCATTTTAAAATTAATAAAGATTAATATTTATTATCAAATAGATATAAAAGCATGTATCTAAGTTAATATTTCTATATATATATCATTTTAAAATTAATAGAGATTAATATTTATTATCAAATAGAGATAAAAGAATAGAGATAAAAGCATGTATATCAGTTAATATTTCTCTATGTACATTAACCTTCACTTTTCCAAAAACGTATGTCTCTGACTTTGTTTTTTATCAATTACCTACTTTTTTTTTTAATAAGAGAGAAAAGGGAACCGATTACACTATAAGTCTCGGGAAACAGACTCCCGATATATCCTCTAAGAGGAGTACATGACACCCAATGGGTGGAAGATCAAAATAAGTAGTGCCGAGCGCAAAATGCTCAGCATAGCTCGGTAGCCAGTCCGCACAGAGGTTCCTCTCACGGTAGATGTGACGATGGACCACCGTCCAGTTCCGCGTAAACAGTTCATGAATCCCTTGAACAATG
>JAOTBA010000005.1:36327628-36339119 GCA_025629845.1 Erythroxylum squamatum
ATTCATAGGGAAGTCTTCTTTGTCTCAAGTATTTTTGTTATTTAATTTTCAGTTGATTAAATACTTGAGCTATTTTTTTTATTATTGTTTTGAGTGAAAGTAGTTAGACAAATCATCTGACGAGGTTAGTACGAGGCAGTCGTACTATTGGGTTGATTGAGAAAATCTTCTGTTGAGGTTAGTACAAGGCGGTCATACTATTGGGTGTGAAATTCTTTCAAGGGAAGTAAGGTTGAGGGATAGTGTCAAGGGTTGAGTGGTGTCAGTTTAGTAAAGTGTTGGGTAAATCTATTGTACTTTTGTAAAAGTTATTAAGCTGGGTGAGGGCCCCGCAGACGTAGATAAGGTGTGCCGAACTGCGTTACCAAATTTCTGATATTTTTATTATTTCAATTTAGCTTGTTTTATATTTTATTGGTGCCAAAGAAATTTGCGGACAGTTTGCGAAATAATTAACCCCTACAATTTTTCAATTGCAAAACGTGTTGTTATGCGACGATGGTACATTACTTTTTAAATTTTCTGATGAGTCTTGCTTGGAAGAGATTGTGGAACATAGGCTATGGCATTTCGGAGAGCAACCACTGTTTATACAAAAATGGAGGTCAGGAATAGAAATAGACCGAGGGAAGTTTGATGTTCTCCCATGTGGGTTCACTTTCACAACGTACCATTGGAGTTTTGGATAGTTCAAGGGTTGAGTTTTATGGATAGTGCTTTGGGGAAGCTGGTATGTATGGATTTGCAAACAGCCTTCATAGAAAGAATATGCTATGCGAAACTTTGTATAGAAATTCTGAAGAACGACACTCTGTCAGAATATCTTCCTATTATACGGCTTGGTGAAAATGGGGAGTTGGAGAAATCAGAAATTCGGATTAGTTACCCATGGAAGCCTAGCTATTCTACTTGTAAATGGGTTCCTACGGGTCGAACCTTTCCAACGAGTTGGTAGGATGAGCTTTTAAACTCTACTAATTTAGGGTCTCCAGAGGTAGATGACAGAGATGAGGTACTTGGTTCAACGGGGGAGAATGTTATTCTAATTAAGGGGAAAGCCAACCTAAAGGACTCTAACGCAAAAAGGAGCCAGAACGCAAATAATGGAATTGAATTACTTATAAAGGGGACAATTGATCAAAAGGCTGGTGCACAACCGAGGACTCCAACCGCAAATGGTGGAGTAACTCTAAATAGTGATGCGATGAAATTTTTGGATCAATAGGAAATGGAAGGGCATCCAGGCACGCTGAAGTCCAATACAGACATTGTGGCAAATTTGACAAATGAATTAGAAATTGCAAAGTCCTCCGAGGAGAGGATAGAATCAGTCGAACAGATAATGATGGTCCAATATGCTGAGGATTGTGTGAAAAATCTGGGAACTGGTGAGCATAATGAGGATTATTCTCTTCTGGCCAGCTCCTACCTGGGACATTCTGATATGGTAGCAGAGCAATGTGATTCTCGATCAGATGCAACCCATAGCATTGAAATCCCAGGAGACTTTATTCCAAGATTGCAAAAAGAAAATCTGCAAGATAGAGGAAACAAAACCCAAAATACCATAGGACTTCCCCCAATTATGCCAATCCTTATATGGAATGTTAGGGGATTAAATGACCCTCATAAAAAGGAAGCGGTGAAGGAGTTGGTAAGGGAGAAGAAACCATTCTTAGTAGGGTTCTAGAGACTAAAATAAACAATGCCCTTAACCCTTTTGGGCTCTAAATTTTTAGGTGTTAATTAGGAGATCATATCTAATCATGAACAACATTATAATGGCAGAATTATTTGTCTTTTTAATAAAGAGAAGCTTGGAGTTCAGGTAATGGCAAAGACTGAACAATTTATACATATCCAATGTCAACTTCTTCATGTGCCAACAGTCTTTCATGTATCTATAGTTTATGGCAAAGACCGAACAATTTATACATGTCCAATGTCAACTTCTTCATATGCCAACAGTCTTTTATGTATCTATAGTTTATGCTTCAAATTTTGGCTTCCAACGAAATAATCTCTGGTTGGATTTGGAACACCTTCAAAGCAAAATTTCTTCTCCTTGGCTAGTGGTGGGAGATTATAATTGTTCTCTCAAAGCAAATGAAATAGAAGGGGGAAGGTAGTTCACCTTTGGCCTAACCAAAGAACTCCTTGTGGATCTTATAGCTACAGGCAGAAGGCTTATTTGGACTAATAATCAATAGGGACACTTGCTCACAAGGAAGAAGTTGGACCGATCTTTAGTCAATTCACTATGGGTGACTTAATTCTCAAACTCTTTTGCTCACTTTGGAGAAAACCTCACATCTGACCATTCTTATATGTTGATCCTGCGGCTTGAGGAGTGCAATAAAAAGGCTGCCTCCTTTCGATTTTACAATGGCTCAATTCAATTACATGGTTTCTATGATTTGTTAGGGCATTGTTGGAATGTTAAGATTGATGGATTTAAATCTTATCAATTGGTGCTGAAACTAAAGAGAGTCAAAGCGGAATTGAAATCTCTTATGGCAACTAGGCACCAAAACCTCTCTACATTTAAAGAGAAATCTGTACTAAAGCAGTAAGCATGTTACGATGCCCCTCATAATGCTATTTTGTGATCTGCTGAGCAGGCTTATCTCAGGGACTATAAGGAAGCTACACAGCTCCAAAACTCTATACTGAAGAAAAAATCTAGACTGAACTAAATGAAAGATGAGACTCCAATGCCAAGTTTTTCCACTTCTCTCTTCTTGCCCAAAGGAATGCTAACATAATTTCTATGCTTCTAGACAGTAGGGGCAGGAGTATACGGATCTGCAACAATTGCAGGAACTTGCGAGGCATCACTTTTTAAAGCTAAAGGAAGATGATTACTTGGTGGCTCCCTCCCCTAATGTGTTGCGGTTGTTTGAATGCTCAATAGATCATCATATCAAGGAGCTTATAATAGTGCCAATTTCAGTGCAAGATATCATGAGAGTCTTATTCAACATGCATCTTTCTAAATCACCTGGTCCAGTTGCGTTCACAGGGCTCTTATTTTAAAAGACTTGGCACATTACTGGTAAACTATTCTTAGAATTTGTACTAAAATTTTTTACTTCCTCCAAGTTTGTCCAGGAATTGAATCATACCTAAATATGCTTAGTTCCGAAAAAAAGAACTCCACAAAGTATGAATGACTTAGGCCAATCTATTGTTGCAACATAATTTACAAGGTCATTTCTAAACTCCTAGCTAAGAGACTCAAGATAGTCATTTCTAGCATCATCAATCCTACCCAAGGGCCCTTCATTTTAGAACAGAATATCGGGGATAACATTCTTCTTTTGCAAGAACTGATGAAGAATTATAATTCAGGAAAAAGACTCAAAATTTGCTTAATTAAACTGGATTTTTTAAGGCTTTTGACACTGTAAGTCAGAAATTCATCCGCATTTGTCTCGAGGCTATAAAGTTACCAACCTAGTTTATTGGTTGGATCATGGCATGTATTCAATCTCCTTCTCTAAGTATTATGGTGAATGGGGCTCCTATTAAACCTTTTAAAGTTGCCACAGGTATTTGTTAAGGAGATCCATTGTCTTCTTACTTATTTACTCTTGTGATGAAAGGATTTTCTAGATTGACAAGTAGGATGATATATTGCAATAAGAGTTTTCAATTCCATTATAAGTGTCCTTCTCTTAACCTTAGTCACCTTATGTATGCCTATGATCTTCTGATTCTTTGTGGAACTGATGAGCACTCTATTTCTATGATGATGCATGCCTTGAGATTATTTGCTGATTGGTCGGGTTTAAAGCATAACCCTATGAAAAGTTGTATACTTTTCTGCTGATGTGAGAAATAGTACGGAAATCTAGACTTTGGTTGGGTTTAGTGTTCAGGCTGCTACATTTTATTATTTGGGGGTCTCAATATCTTCTTCAAAACCTAAGCTTCATGACTGTTTACCCCATTTAGAAAGGATCAAGGCAAAAGTGAATGCTTGGAAAAATAGGTTTCTCTCTTATGCTACTAGGGTAACCCTTATCATCTCAGTATTAAGTAGCCTACATATTTATTGGTGTGCTCATATAGCCTTGCCTAGAAAGGTGATTAAGGAGGTTGATAGAATATTGAAAGCTTTCCTATGGTCAGGTCAAACTGAGAATGTTAAGAATGCCAAGATAAAATGGAGTGAAGTGGTTATCCCGAAGAGTGTTGGAGGATTGGGGATCCTTTCTATTTCTACCATACAAAAAGCCTTAATGTGCAAAAGACTCTGGAGGTTATACACTTGACCACAATGCTCTTTGGGTCAAATGAATTCATGAGTATCACCTTAAACATGTGAGCTTTTGACAAGCTTCTTGTTCTCGAGAGTTCTCTTGGATCCTTATCCAAATGATGAAGTTAAGAGATTTGGTTTACCCACATATTAAACACAAGATTGGCAATGGTGAAAAAACCTGACTTTGGTATGATAAGTGGAAGGACGCGAGCCCCTTCATCCGAAATACATAGGTACTTCTCTTGAGAAACTGCATTCCGCTTCATCTTAAAGTATCCTCTTTGATTCATAATGGGACATGGAGAGGGGATTTTAGAGGATTTGATTCGTTGGCCCAATTCTTCCCCTAATTGGACAATGAGTTACTAGTGCATTCAATCATTTGGACTCTTGATCCGAGCAGCAAATTCTCAAACAAATCATTCCATCGGTTGCTAAGAAAGGGCTTACAGGTCGTATCTTGGTCCTCTCTGTTATGGCAAAATACCTTTCAACCGAAAGCAATTTTTATTTCTTGGCTTGTGATTAAAAACATGTTAAAGACTAAAAGCCAATGGTACGATTATAAGGATCATACTTGTACTCTTTGTAAAATGACCTTAGAAGATAGAAATCATCTCTTCTTTCTATGCAGTTTTTCGAGGGCAATCTGAAGTAGGATCTTACTCATGTTACTTGATACTGGATATCCCTATACTTGGGAGTAATATCTTAATTGGGCCATAAATAATTCAAAGAAGGGTAAGCCAAATGCTATTCTATATAAGACAATATTCACTTCTACTATATACTTTCTTTAGAGAGAGCAGAACTATCGAATGTTTGCTAATCAAGAAGAGGGGAAATATCAACTGACTGACAGGTTCATAAACTGGATTCAATCCATCTTAATTGCCAAAAATCTTGAGAATACTCTCTCACAAGATATGAAGAGTACATGGCATCACTAACATGTTTTAAGATGTAACTCTAATTAGTTTTTTTTCTATTAGTATTCTTGTTAGTATAGATTCAAGTTGTACCCAGTGTTTCGTAGACTTAGCTTTGTCTAAAGTTAATCCATTATTTATTTTCCAAAAAAAATGAATACGCTCATTTCTATTTTAGAGTATTTCATTTATGTCTTATCTTTACATGCTCGAAAAGACTTATTTATAACCGTTGGTTTCTTATTTTAATATGTCTGTATAATAGCTCAGCTATTCTAGATGCTAGAATAGTGTTTGTTACACTCTCGTCAAATTTAATTTTTCTCTTCGTAATCCTAGTCTTGTAAAGACATTAAAAATACAGTTTCAGATAGTTAGTGCTGTAATATGATTACTTTGCACTATCAACGACAACAATAACAACAAGGACCGTATAAAAAATTCTGCTAAAAGAGAAATTTGGAAAGGTCCAATGTACATAACCTTACCCCTAACTAGTAGAGAAGTTGTTTATGAATACTTTGCACTATCAACAACAACAATAACAACAAGGACCAAGTAAAAAATTCTGCTAAATGCGAAATTTGGAAAAGTCCAATATATATAACCTTACCCCTTACTAGTAGAGAGGTTGTTTATGAATACTTTACACTATCAAATTATATACAAGGCCATACACATTTGATCTAACATTTAATAATGTCTTATTTATTGAAATATCCTTAGTACCGTAAACACTGAATTTTTTTTAGATTCTTCAACAACTTTTTCTATAAGAACAACTCGCTTAAATTGAGTCTTGAACTCAAATTGCATGTTTTCAAGCCCATCATACCCACCCTCCGTTCATAAATTAAGGAGAATCCTCGCTTAAATTGAGTCTTGAACTCAAATTGCATGTTTTCAAGCCCATCATACCCACCCTGCGTTCATAAATTAAGGAGAATCCTCGCTTAAATTGAGTCTTGAACTCAAATTGCATGTTTTGGTAGTAGAATTCTTCAAAACTTTGTGTTTGTCTTAAAAGAGAAAGCACTTACATACTCATTACAAAAATAGAAATCAACGATACTATACTATCAAATGTGTTGAAATATAAATAGTGGGAGTTGTCCCATATTGGAGAAAGAGAGGAAAGTAAACTAACATATAAGTCTAGTGGGCTACTCCACCTATCACCAATTGGTTTTAAGATGGAACTTCACTTGGGCTTGTATGTGGTCTAACTTTTCTTCTGGTATAGGCCCGTAGGCCCATTATAAATTCTAACATGGTATCAGAGCCTTTATAACCAAGTGGTCATGAGTTCAAATCCTACCATCCTCCTGTTATTCAGCACAAGGTAGAGTGGGCATGTGCAAGTTTCAAGTCCAAAGGGCTTTCACTTGAGGGTGTGTATTAGTAAATATATAAAACCAATTAAGTTGACTTCACACAACAACTTGAGCTATTGTGGTGAAACGGTTACTTAACAATGTAAGAAGAACAAAACCGAACTCGGCCGAGATTATAGTACTGCTATCCTATTTCATTAAACTGTAGGTGTCCTTTTTCTGAGGACAACGAGATTCTCTGTACGGGACACGTCATACCACTCGTCCCAGCCCACGTGATGAATGCTTGTTCTCACGGGTCGGTCATTTGCCTCATTTTGGATTGTTGTCGTATGTTGATAAGTTGGGGCTCTGTGGATTTTTTGTCTCTGTGTTTTAACGAACAAAGGGCAATTTTTTTTAAAACTTGGGTTTCAGAGTGAACCAATTCATTGCAGCAGATGTGCACTAATGGAGTTAATTTAGGATTTTTAAGATTAGTATTACTATCATTAATATTAATATTCATAATATTACTAATTTTTATATTTTATTATTAATATTTTGCATGATAATTATTTACTATGATTTTCTTGAATATTATTATTAATATTGTTACTTTTCTTATTATTTTTTCCCACTTATTATTACTTTCATGTTATTTTATTTTTTATTTATGTATTCTTTTTTATAATTTTACATTTATATATATGTATATTAATGTATTTTTTATCTATGTTATTTATTTATTCAAATTTTTTGTGGGCCATTTAAAAACAACCTCTTTATTAGTTAGGAATAAGGCAATGTATACTAGACCTCCTCAAACTTCGCATTTAGTAAAATTGATTGTGAATAATGAAAATTTTTAAAAACATAAACATAACTATCTTATATTAAAAAATATAAGTAAAAATTAAGTTACATGCAAATAAAAATTTATTATTTATTATCTCAAAATTTTAAGTTAAAATCTAATATATTTGATTATATATAAATTTACTCACACTTGATTCAATTTTCGATCATAATTTTTATTGATGTTTTATTTGGAATCATCATAAATAGAGATAGATTTGAATTTCATAAATGACAATTCATATAATAAATTAAATGATTTTCATTAATTATGCGTTGAGGACAAATTGACTTGATATTAATTTGTCAACGGAAAACTAATTAATATGAATTAATTTATTTTGGAGGAATAAATATTTCATATTAAAAAATTGTTACAAGAATAAAATGAGTTATTTATAAAAGTATAATTCATAATATATTGATTCAAGTCTTAAAGTTAAAATTTAATGTTTTTGGTTATATATAAATTCCTTTAATTTAATTTAATTTAATTTATTTAATTTTCTTAAAATGCTTCTTTAATGTAAAAATTAGGTTCGAAAAATCTAGTCAATAGAATTAAATTATCAAAGTCCAATAAATAAAAATAGGAAGATAAAGTCTAATAAATAAAAAATTTACAAATTTTAATATAATAAATAATATTTTATAGAATAACTTAAATGATTTTTCATTATCAATCAAGTACATATAAGTGATGTTAGTTGATTTATTTAGAAAAGAGAGATTATTAATTAGATCGAATGTAACTAAAATTTACTAACTGCACAATTATAAGGATGAAAATGGGTTGACGAGAGTCAGGCTAAGACATCTGTTAGGGTTCAGCCTCAGCTCGAGGTTTGATGGATTTGAGAAATTTGACCTAATCTAAATTTTTATTTTTAAATTAACATATCCTTCCCTGTAAGATGATCTGAAAAAATTAAAAGAAGAGAATAGACAGAGAATCATTATAAGAACTTACAGGTTGTACATTACAAACTAAGAAAATAGAGTCACGATAGATGTCAAAATGGTTGCAATTCCTCGTAGCTCATGCAAAGCGACTATTTAATGAGCCCTTGATGGTATTTCCCGATCCAGAGCAGAAATTTACATAGATATTACGACTACTTTGGTTTTAGGTAACATGACGTTGCTTTTAATTTTAAAAATTTTTAAAAGAAAATTTTAATTTAGCCAAAATATTTAAAAATAGAATATTAATTTAACCTGATCAAGTTTCAAGCTTCAAGCTCAAACCTAAAGAAAAAAATTTAGCCACCTATTACCATTCTTATTTTGTGTTAATAAAATAAATAAATATGCTATTGAATATATTTTAAACTTATAATAATTCAAAGTAGATAATATATTCACAAAAATTTAAATTTTAAGTTTTTAATACTTAATTTTTAAAAATTTTAATTAAAAAATTAATATTTCAAAATGCTATTTTTACTTATTTGTAACGTATATTTAATATTTGGTGGACGTTAAAAAAACAACAATTTAAGGTAATTTGTACATATTTTTAAAAAATAAAAATAAAAAAAAAATTTAACACTAAACTAAAAAATTCTTAAAAAGATAGACATTATTTAATTTATTAACCTTAATTTAAAAAGTGTATTAAATTTTATATGATATTATTAACTAAAGATATATTTATATTTATAATTGGGTTCGGGCCTCATCTTGCGTAGGCCTGGATTGGTCAAGTCTTGGATTGCCTAGACCAATCCATCTCGAAGCCCGATATGTATAAATAAAATGATATTAATTTTTATATCTTAATTTTTAAAAAAGTTTAGGTTGGGTTACTTTAGGTCTGATAAAGCTTAAGCTCAGATTTGCGATCTTGAGCCCAACCAAGCCTCGACATTTACCTCTAACAACACTCCGGGTTCGAACCTGACTCAACCTATTGCCAGTTGTATATTAATAACTTAAGGCACAATATTTCTTTTTGTGTTTGTAGGTATAACAATGAGTTGGGCGGGATCGGGCAGTTCTTCTAGCTCAAGATTGAGGCTGTTCGGCTCGAGCACAAGTCGGGCCTGACACAACCCTGACACAAAAGTTATTATTTTTTCAAAAATGGTTTCAAAAGGATATCATTTTTTGACAAAACGACATCATGTTTTTACGTTATCTATTCGGCCTACGGGCCAATAAGGAGCCTTGACCGGTTCAAAGGCCCTAAGCCTTTGATCATGAAATGGGTTAGATCGAACCAAAAAATTATAATTCCTATATGTTTGTGTTTTAATGAACAAAGGGCAATTTTTAAAACTTGGGTTTGAGAGTGAACCAAATGATTGCAACAGATGTGTACTAAACTACTAATGTAGTTAAGATAATGATGAGTAATTAGAAAAAGTGTTTTTCTTGGTTAAGAAAGGCTTTGTTTTTCTAATAAGTGGTAGCTATTATTATCTTATAGACACTTCTACAGCAATTTTTTTCCACAAAGGGATTGAATTTAATGCGCGTGAAATATAGAGCACATTTATTTAATTGGTTAGTTAAAGGTTAAATGATAAAGCTTGTTTGATAGTTAGATTTTAAATCGACAAATTCAATTCAAAATTAATAAAATGACAAGTTTTGGACTGTCTAAGTCCAACTAAGTCTAGATTTTAATAGATAAGCTCAAATTTAGTTTGAGCTCTTAACCGACTCCAAATTGGAACATAAAATTTTAAGTCATGATTAATCCGATCCAACTCATTATCACTTTCACTCAAAGACACTCTAATTAAAAAATCACAACAAAAGTTGAATTAAATAACTAATTAAAAATTTTCTAAAAAAAGAAAGATGGGAGTCCCCCAAGGGAAAGGGGAGAATTTTTAATTTTTTTTGAAAATTTTACTAATAAGTTCTTATATTTTACAAAGTTTCTAATATCGGCAGATATTAGACAAAATAGACCAGTATCGACTAATATTAACACCTGCTACATAAACACCTCCATTTCATTCTATTTATGAAACGAAATTCAAAACCCAAATCTTTCCCCATCATTAGTGTTTAAGTTAGGTTCAAAAAATCTAATGAATAGAATTAAATTAACAATATCAGATAAATAAAATATCTACAAATTTGAATATAGTAAATAATTCTTTATAGAATAACTTAAATGACTCTTGCGTTGATAAGGGAAAAATAAGTGATTTTTTTTGAAACTGATACTATATTACTAATAAAACGGTCAGGAAAACCGAATCAACTGGACCAATCTATCCCCGAGTCAACAGACTCTCCCAATAAACCCAACCTAGATCCAGACAATTGACAAAAAAAACCTGGCTGAATTACATAAGGAAAGGGAACGATTTTTCCCCCGTTTGTGATAAGTGATTTATTTATAAAAGACATTATTGTAACCATGAGGTCCACGGCATGCATTTACGTACCAACTACTGAACTTTTGTGGTGTCACGTAAGGACTGCAATGCTAAGTCTCACTCTATGGACATGTCCAAATTAGTACAATGCAGAAATTACAGCAACTTTTTGTGCCATCACATAACAAAACGAAATAGCTTTCGATGGAGTTCATCTTTCTGACCAAGACGGGCACGGCTCAGGTAAGCCTCAAGTCTGATCCGACCTATTTCCTTCTCTGTTATGGACAACTCGTGAAATAAGTAACATCAATGAAATAGACAAGGCAAAAGCAAGGTATGTACTTTGTAGTTTGTAGATTAGGTCAAAAAGCAAAGCTAAATAAGTGTACCGACAATATTTCATAATAGGTTTTGATGACCCTAACTTGGTAAAGAACATGGCCACAGGGAGATCCTAAGTCGTTGATCTTAGTACGGTGAAAGGAAATGTGAAATGTGATTTTGAGCTCCAATCTAATCGGATTTAAATAAATAAATAGTTTGAATTTTAAAAATTTTAAGTTCATTTGTTAGATTTTTCTATCTAGTTTTCATCTTAACCTAACTTAAATAAATTCAAACCAACTTGTTAAAGTATAAATTATATGTTTCCTAAGCTTAGGACTAAGGCAGATTAACAAACCTGATGTGGACAGGGAAACGAGGTAACGGCCTTCCCATCATCTGCATATGTAATGATTATGATTAGAATTCAATACCTAAATGAAGTTGCAAGTTTAGAAG
>JAOTBA010000005.1:36385392-36399088 GCA_025629845.1 Erythroxylum squamatum
GGACTATTTTGCAATTTTTAAAAATTTTAGGAACTATTTCATAAATTTAAAAAAAAATCGAAACGGTACCCGGTACCGGTACAGTTCCGTTCCAGAACTTAATCCGGTACCGAGCTCGGTACGATATTCATAACATTGACCTCAACAGAGGATTTTTCTTAACAATCTTTTTAAACAATGACAGTAAATAAATAACTCAAGTGATTAAACTTACAACTCAATACTCATGAAAACACTTGACAAAAAGACAAAAAATAATTTCCTGCACAATCACGAAGTAAAGAGCAGCTGAATAATCAAGTAGAAACACCCAGTAAGAACTTCACCAAGTCAACCACAATTCAGATGCAGAAGCTGGGTCACGAATGAATCAACAACACCTTCGGCTATCTTCAGTTTCCTTCACACTAACGTTACACACAAGCTACCCAGAAAAACCACAGAAAACACTCATGTATTTTTTTGCAAAGCATGGACGGCACCCAGTGACCCACGCAAGAAGACCAACACCACAGAGATTCATGTCAACATCCACAAATCGGAAAAATCACCCAACCACTCACAATGTTCACTCAAAGAATAAATCATGTCTCACCATAAACCCGAAAACCAAAAAAAAAACTTCAGCCATTTTACATTAAAAAACACAGTTGACACCAGACTAAAGAGACCAACCTTTGCCGTCAATCGAGATACCCAAGATACATACCATCAAGAACTCCAATACTACACACAAACCCCTTATTGCCTATCCACAAAATCCAGCAGTACCCCTTGTCAATTACAAACGTGATATGCTTTAATTTGTTAGATGATAGACTTCAATTTAGTGTGGGGTTCTTTCTCAACTATAAGTATAATAACTATATCTTTTTGAATCCAAGTACAATTAATATCTTATATGTCCAATTAATAAATAAAATGCCAAAACTAAATACTTAGATATATAACATATATCTTAACAATCTCTCATTTTTTGGCATTGTTTGTCACAAATATGAAACTTCCCTTAAATAACATAATTGGATATATAAGAATCAAATTCACAATTCATATAACAAATATTCCCCCTTAATCAAACATCAAGTTCCAAAGACCATCACAATTATCCAATCATCCAAATTTCTTCCCTTTGAGACAAAAAGATGCCAAAAAAGAAGAAGAATAGTCACGCATATACCTTGAAATCTTCCCCTAAATTGAATAATCACCAAAAATAATATAATGTCTCCCCCTTGGGACAAAACAATGTCAAAATGAAAAACGCCCAAGAGATAAGTCCAAAATGACGCCCGATTTATGAGAGAGCTGAAGCTTGATGAGGATGAGAATGGATCTTCGGTGGAGCCAAATAGAAGCCAAAATGCAAACTACTAAAAAGATGGGACGACAACGACAATATAAAAACTAAAGAAGAACTAAAAAGACAAATTTTTTTTTTTAATAAATAACATCAAACTATATTTCAAAAATGTAAAGCACATAGTCCCTATGCCCCTCGAAGAAATTCAAACCTGACCTTATTTCTCGTCATATTATCTTTGTCATCAGTTTCTTCTTCTGAAGTAACTGACTTATCCTTTGTCTGAGCAGTTTCTTCACAAACAGTAACTAACTATGAATCTAGACAATTTCTTGTTTTTCCTTCACAAAGTCTTTGTGCTTGTAATTAACCCTTTCTAATCTAAGTGTGCTTCGGTACCATAGGCTGCTGCTGAAAATTTAATGAAGAGTGTCCAGATTTTCAGTTTTGGCCCTTTTGAAACGTCATTTGTAACAACTTGTAACATTTCAGTCTTATGTGCCCAATTACTCCTCAAAAGTGACATATAGGTATGAACCTCCGATTTTTCTTTGAAATTTCTCCTTTGAAAGATCTAGTCGCACTAATTTTCTTAACATTCGACTTGGAACATTTACTTTTATAGCCAATTCCTTGAAGGTCTCCTTTAGCCTTAACATTTTTTAACAATTTTTCTAACTTTTTGGTACCTCCATTTAACATTCTTATTCCTTTTTCTGTACTGACGAACTTCAATTTTGTTTCACCAAGTTCATCTAATGTAGACAATAACTTCTTCTCTAGATCTTGAATGATGTTCTTCATGGATGAGTTTTTCTCCTTTAACTTCTCATTTTTGTTACATGTTTGGACCCATTTACTATACATTAACTCATAGGCTTCATAAATGCCTTATTTTTTATCATCTGAAGTACTGTCATCACTGTCATAATCTGAGATTGAGCTTTGAGCATAATCGTCTGCATTTTTTTTCCGAAATTTCCCGATTTACTCACTTTTTCTTCTTCAGTTGCTTCCTTCTCGATTGCTGTTAAACAAGTAACTGGACTTTTGCTTTACAAAGTAACTAACGCAACCCTATTCACAGCTTCTTCTTCACTAAGATACTCACTTTCGGATTCATTCTCACTCCAAGTGCTTGTATATGACTTCCCTTTTCTCTTCTTCAAGGTGTTAGCACATTCCATTTACACACATTCGAAGCCTTAACACTCCTGATATTGAATTTTCTTCACTTTTCTTTCACCCTTTTGAGTTTTCCCTTGTTGTTTGAAATTACCATTTGATGAGCTCCCACCATTTTGCCTAAAATCGGATTTATCCTTCTTCACTTTCTTTAACCACTTGCTGAAATTTCTTGTCAATAATTCTATATCCTCATTCTCATTATATTCATCTTTACATCATCTATGTCTTTTCCAGTTTCGCTTGTAGTGTCAATCCTTTGCTCTTTTCTTTTTTGCCCCTTAACAAATTCATTTCGAAATATGTAAAAATTCCAATTACCTTCTCCAACGACAAGTCATTGATGTCATGAGCCTCCTTGATTGCTGCAATTTTCGGAATAAATCTTGGAAGTAATGATCTCAACGTCTTCTTGACTAGTTTTAGATTGGAATATTTCTTCCCGAGTTGATATGCCTAATTTGCTATATCGCGCAATCTTTCATGAAAGTCCCTAATAGTCTCATTTTCATCCATCTTCGGTTCTTCAAACCTCACAGCTAACATTTGTAATTTTGACGCTATCACAGATTTGAACCCTTTATGAATAGTCTGTAAAGCATCTCACGCTTCTTTAGCCGATTCACAGGCTGATATCATTGAGAAGTGTCCTCCATCAACAACATTAAAAATTGCATGCATTGCTTGTGAGTTTTCAAATGCACTTTTTTCTTCGGTTCTTGTTCATTCAGATAGATCTTTTTGAACTGTCTCTCCCTTATCGTTGGTAATCATCGGATGCATCCACCCATATACTATCGAATGCCAAGCTTTTGTACCCTGAGTTTGGATGAAGACTCTCATCTGTGATTTCTATATAGGATAGTTATAGTCGTCCAAAAGTGGTGGTTTGGTGATCGATGCACCTTCTCTTATAGCCATGTTCACAAAACTCAGATCTGCACCAACTTGCTACCAAGTTCTGATTTGGTGACCTACTCTAATAACAATTGAAAAAAACTTCGATTTGACTGCAGTTACTTGTAACGGTATCTGTCGGTTACTAAATATAAAGTAACTGTATTAGCAACAGTTAATTTTTCTGTACCAAATGAAAATAGAAAAATAACCATGAATTAAACAAATTAACTTCGAAATTTGGTAATGCAGTTCGGTACACCTTGCCTATGTCTGCGGGGCCCTTATCCAGCTTAATCACTTTTACCGACGGATAATAGATTTACCCAAGGCTTTACTGAACCTACACTCAACCCTTGACACTACCTCTCAACCTCACTTCCCGTGAAAGATTTTCACATCCGATAACACGACCGACTCTTGTTAACCTCAACAGATGATTTTTTTTAACAATCTTTTTAAACAATAACAGTAAATAAATCACTCAAGTGATTAAACTAACAACTTAACACTCAAGAAAATACTTGACAAAAAGACAAGAAATAATTTCCTGCACAATCACGAAATCAAGAGCAACTGAATAATCAAGTAGAAACACCTAGCAAGAACTTCACCAAGTCAACCACAATTCAGATGCAGAAGCTAGGTCACAGATGGATCATCAACACCTTCAACTGTCTTCAGTTTTCTTCACACTAACATTACACACAAGCCACCCAGAAAAACCACATCAAACACTCGTATATTTTCTGCAGAGCATGGACAGCACCTAGTGACCCATACAAGAAGACCAAAACCACAGAGATTCACTCCAACATCCACAAATCTGAAAAATCACCCAACCACTCACAATGTTCACTCAAAGAATAAACCGTGTCTCACCATAAACCCAAAAATCACAAAAAAAAACTTCTAACTATTTTGCACAGAAAAACGTAGTTGACGCTACACCAAAGAGACCAACCCTTGCCGTCAATCGAGATATCCAAGATACGCACCATCAAGAACGCCAATACTACATGCAAACCCCTTGTTGCCTATCCAAAAAATCCAGCAACACCCCTTGTTAATTACAAACGTGATATGGCACAATTTGTCAGATGATAGGCTTCAATTTAGTATAGGATTCTTTTTCAACTATAAGTGTAACAACTATATCTTTTTGAATCCAAGCTCAATTAATATTTTATATGTCCAATTAATAAATAAAATGTCAAAACTAAATACTTAGATATATAACATATATCCTAACAATATATATATATATATATATAGGAAGTTAACCAATGAAAATTCCACTTATAATTAGGAGAATAACTCTTGTTAGGTTATTTTGTTGTGACAAAAGTACATTATTTATATGTAAAGATTGAATTATTCTAACTGCAGTTTACTTCTAATTTTTTGAATTGAAGCCTCCTTAAAATTGAATATGTTTAAGTTCTTTAAATTTTATAAGAAAATTTTAGTTTTGTGTTTAAATAAAACAATATTAAGTTTTGTGTTTACTGTAGTCCTCTCTTAAAATAATATTAAGTCACTGGAAGAGACTCCTCTCCTTGAAAATTTTGGTTCAAATGTATTAAATTGGGATGTAATTTTTTTAGTATTAGTCAATCACTTGAGTTAAATTTGTCTTTTAACTTTTAACTATTAGTTTATTAAATAATTTATATATTTATATATATATAGTTCGTAAAATTATCACATGCATGCATTCTAAAGTTATGCACATAAAAATAGCAAATTAAAAATTTCTATTTAAAAAACTAATATAATTGCAAATGATCATATTCTTACCATAAATTATGAATTATAATTATAAAATACCAAATCCATCTTTAAATTCGTTCATAGCCTGCCATATGAAGTATGAACCCTCAACTTCTTCTTCTTTTTTTGTTGTTGAGAAATTAGGGTATGAAACCTCAACTTGTTAGAACTAGTTAATGAGCGAGGAAATTAAGGTAAAATTGCAAATTCAAGGGAAAGATTCAACTCGGTGCTTTAAGGTGACAAGGGTCAGGGACCTTACCATTATGAACACATTAATTAGGATCAGCCAATTTGCTTAAAGGAATGTTAGAGCCAGAAAGACTCTTAACTTGCTTACCCTTACCATAGATGTTGATTGGGTTCACATAACATTATAGTTTACAGTTAGTTATTGTTGCTTATTTCTTAATTCACTTATTACTTTTTAAAATATTAAAAAACAAGAAATTGAATATCAAATTGATCTTGTTGATATTGTTTATGAATTTCCGCTTTTATCTATTATTCTCTATTAATTTCAACCAAAAGAATTTTTTATCTTTTCAATATACTTTACAGGCTGTTTGGAAACAGTTAAATTGAATTCAATTGTTGAATTGATTCTTGATAATGTTCCTTACATGCTGTTTGGAAACAGCTGAATTGAATTCAATTCGATTCGGCTATCTGGGATGAATTTAATTCATGCATGTAATTGAAATTCGTCCTCTTTATAAATTGAATTCACTCCTCCAAGTATTGGAATTTAATTCATGCAAGTGATTGACTTGCATGAATTCAACAAGGATATGGGAATTTATCACCTATTTTTGCCTAATAAATAATATTTATATATGATTAATAACTAGATTAAATTTCCTTTATTTTTTATATTTGGAAATTGTAATTTTACATTAATTATGAAATTATTATTGTAAATTAAGAGAAATATGAGATTTTTTTAAAATAAAAAATAAATCATGAAATCCTTTGATCAAATTGTATCAATTTATGCACTACATTTTCTTCAATCTTATAATAATAATTAATTTTTTTTCATATTTTTTAGTTAAGGGTAAAAATGTTATATGAAATAATTAAATTCATTTTGAATGTGTTCTAAACAGTGTAATTGAATTCAACTCTAATATTACTAGATATGTTCCAAACGGTGTAAATTAAATTCAAATCAATCTTATTAATGTAATTGAATCCAATTCGTTAATGAATTCAATTCGAAAGTTTCCAAACAGCCTGTTAATTGAAGTTTTGATTTAAATAGTTAATTTTAAACTCTTAGCATTAAACAAACCTATTCCTTAATATGAGATATTGAAAAAATTTTAGAGAATTCAAACTTAAAATTTCAATTATTTGAGGCAGGTTGGAAATAGCCACCCCCTCTCGAGTCTACAAAGAGATTCGTTTACATATGTATGAATGTACATAAGTTGAAATTGGTGTCACTTCCATAAGTCTTCATTATGTACGAGACGTTCGACTATTTGTCTATTCCCCATCCATGCACGATAGCACGCATTTGAAATATAGTGTACTAGTCATATTCATGATACATGTTTCTTCTAGTACACATTCATGATACATGGTTCGTCTTTTAAATTGACACCACAAACGTGGAGTTCCTGCATACCATCCACGTTTTGAATTCGTAAAAAACAATATATATCCAAGTTATTGCCCAAATTTGACAGATAATGAAATGTCTAGCACAGTTTCCAAGCTTACAATCTTGGAAAAACGATAGTTTGTTCAGGGACTTTTTTTTTTGTGTGGTTATAATTAAAAGAGATTAAATTATCTCGTAAAAGAAATACCATAGACACACATGCAACTAAATTTATCACAATTTATATGGTTTTAAATTGTATACTCTAAAATATATTGTAATTATGAATTATTATGATAATTATCGATAGATGCATTTTAATAGTGTAATTAGGGTTACAGCTATAGTGTATTAACATTACTTGCAGAGGTGTGCCCGCTTGATCAGTCTATGAAATTTTCTCAAATTCAAAAAAAAAAAAAAAGTATTAACATTACTTATGGTTAAGTTATTAATTTAAGTACGGTAAGTACCAACCATGAACTTTCAAACTATATTTTTGTAACTAATCCTGGATGTGAAATCATAATGTGAATGATGGTTATAACATAGGAGATGCTTTTGACTTTCATTAGCCACCATTTCATTTCCAAGTTTCGAGGGTTTTGACAATGGCTCGGTAATTCAATCAATATAAAACTCTCAAGTCGTATCCGACGGCCTTTGGTATCTTTTTTACTATTAAACATGTGCAATCTTAGATAAACAAAAACAAGTTGACGATTCTTAATGTATAGTAACTTGTTATATCAAACAAAAAATAAAGCTTGAAGCCAAATCATGCACACCAAGAATCGTGCTTATAATAAAAATCTATACTTAAAAATTTAAATCAAATCATACTCTTCCCAAAAGCATTAGCCCGGTTATGAGTCATCAAAGATGCTTGA
The DNA here is from genome assembly GCA_025629845.1 of Erythroxylum squamatum. Taxonomy (NCBI): domain Eukaryota; kingdom Viridiplantae; phylum Streptophyta; class Magnoliopsida; order Malpighiales; family Erythroxylaceae; genus Erythroxylum; species Erythroxylum squamatum. Next base: position 36,393,050 of record JAOTBA010000005.1, read on the forward strand.
TCAAATCACACCATTTCCTCACATCACGAACTAATTCAGAATGAAACTATAAAACACTTTTATATTCTCATCACCTTAGTCAACAACTTATCTAAATGTGTTTTCAGTCTCTATCTATTGCGTCCTTTTGGTCCCAAAAACAATGTGAAATTGAAAGGCTTCTAGTTAAGATTTTACGAGAACATATCACATGTTCCCGTTATCTTGTACCTACTTTATTTCATGAATATTCATCCACCTAATAAATGGGACAAAAAAAATGAATGGATTGATGCTTATAGAATATGGTAGATATTAGGTAACAAAATCAGGTTATTTGAACATAGAATTTATGAATATGATCTGTATTGTCAAATCGACATAAGCCTAAGATCAACATTTGTGTTGTATTTATATCACACATTTTGATTGGAATGTATACTGATCATGTGAAAGATAGATGAAGAAGAATTGTGTTGTTTTTGTATATTTTGTATAAGCGATTTGTACAACTATTTATACACAAAATGAAGGTATAAAGATGGAAATATAATTACAGTAGAAGATTTTATGGCTAAAATTATGTTGCTGAAATCATCGAATTGACTGTTATCTCTGAATCAAAGGCATGCATTATCATCATGTTAAACTCAATGAACTGGAAACCTCTTGTTTTATTTCAGCAAAGCAATGCCTTTTATAGATAGTTACATCAACAGAAAAGTCTAAAGAAAAGGAACAAGATTAACAACTTTGAATAACAACCTCCTACTTTATTGACAACAAAAACCACTACCCAAAGAGTAGGAAAATCATTTCAACAAAATAACAATTAAAAAAAATATCTAACACCCTCCCTTAAACTGAAATTACTTTCAGTTTAATCAAACTAAGTTCTCTATAGTGCAAACGCCAAGAGCACTTCTAAGCTTTGTAAATGCAGTGACTTTGATGGACTTGGTGAAGATATTAGCAACTTGATCTTCACTCTTATAATAAATGACATCAATTATTTCTTCTTTTGTCAGATCTCTTAAGAAGTGAAACTTGACATCAATGTGCTTACTCCTTCCATGTAAAACGTGATTCTTTGAGAGCTTGATAGCTGAGTTGTTGTCACAATAGAGAGGAGTCGGACCTTTTTGTGTAGAATGAAGCTCACCAAGAATGTTTCTCATCCAAATTGCTTGACAGCCACAAGAGGTTGCTGCTACAAACTCAGCTTCGGTGGTTAAGAGAGTAACAATCTACTGCTTTTTGGATGACCATGAAACAGTTCTAGAACCCAATAAGAACACAAATCTAGTTGTCCTTTCCCTGTCATCTAGATCACCTGCAAAATCACTATCTAAAAAAACCAATTAAGTTTGTTTGCTCTTCTTGCTTGTAAAAAATTTTCAAAATCAATGATGCCTTGCAAGTATCTGAGAATTCTTTTGGCAGCCAACAAATGCACTTTTTTTGGTTGCTCCATGTATCTACTGATAAGGCTGACAGAATACATAATATCCAGCCTGGTGGCTGTTAAATACATCAAGCTCCCCACAATTTGTTTGTAATAAGTGCTATCAATCTTCTTTCCTCCCGGATCTTTCTTAAGTTTCATCCCCAACTCTGAAGGAGTGTTGGAAGCATTGCAATCCTTCATCCCAAATCTATCTAAAATCTCTTGGGCATATTTCTTTTGAGAAATAAAAGTCCCTGCAGCAAATTGTTTAACTTCTATGCCCAAAAAATAATGCATTAAACCAAGATCAGACATATCAAATTCCTTCATCATGGACTCCTTAAATTTATGAAGCATCCCTTCATGATTCCCAGTAAAGATTAGATCATTAACATATAAGCATACAATAATAAGCTTTTCACCTTCAGCTTTTACATAAAGAGTGTGCTCATAGGGGCATTTCTTGAAACCAACCTTTATGAAATAAGCATCTATACGGCTGTACCAAGCTCTTGGTGCTTGTTTCAGCCCGTGTAATGCCCTTTTCAACTTGTACACCTTAAGCTCACATCCATGTTGCACATATTCGAGAGGTTGATCAATGAATACCTGTTCTTACAAATCTCCATGAAGGAATGTTGATTTTACATCTATCTGAAAAATTGGCCAGGAACTTTATGCCGCTAAAGCCACCATTAATCTGATTGTATCAAGTCTGGCCACCGGAGCAAAAAAAAAAATGTAATCCACACCAAACTTTTGCTTATATCCTTTAGCCACCAAGCGCGCCTTATATTTGTCCATTTCTCCATTTTCTTTCAGTTTTGTTTTGTAGATCCATTTGACCTCAATTGTCTGTTGTCCACCCAATAAGTCTACCATCTCCCAAGTATTGTTGCGTTCAATGGCTGCAATTTCATCATCCATAGCTTTTTGCCATTTCGACTCCTTCACAGTTTCCTGAAATGGGATGGGATCACAATCTAAAAATAAGGCAAAATGAGTTAGAGGATCTTCAAATTGATTAATCCCGGTGACTTCATCCATCCATGCCGGTCTTCTTTTATTTTGTTAAGATCGACGTTCATCAATGATTTGCTGATTTGAATTTTCATTAACAATTTGTTGATCTGAATGTTCAACTTGTGGACTATTTGGACAGCTTTCAATGGTAGCTTCAGTTTGGGAATGATCATCCTCCTTGTCAAAATCTGTCAAGGTTGTTCCAACATAATTTTCTCCCCATGGCCAGAAGTTCTCTTCATCCAACACCACATCACAGCTGATAATAACTTTCTTTGTGTTAGGATCATAAAGTTTGTAAGCCTTTGACTGCTCACTAACACCAAGAAAGACACATCTTTCAGTTTTGTCTTCAAGCTTTGTTCTTCTCTGATCTGGAATGTGAGCAAAAGCGATGCAACCAAAAATTCTCAAATGATCAACATTTGGTTGATGTTCGCTCCAAGCCTCCTCTGGTTTCATGATTTGAACAACAAATGTTGGACTTCTATTCAAAACATGAACGCTCCATCGTACTGCTTCAGTCTAGAACTCCTTTGAAACATTGCTTCTTCGTAAAATATTTTGCACCATATTCAAAATGGTACGATTTTTCCTTTCGCTTACTCCATTTTGTTTAGAAGAGTGGGCTTCCATAAGTTGTCTTTTGATCTCATGTAGTTCACAAAAATCTACAAATTCTTGTGAACTGTACTCGCCACCCCGGTCACTACGAAGGATTTTTATTGTGCTTTGAGCTTCATCTTCAACAAGGGCCTTAAAACTTTTGAAGGCTGCAAAAGCTTCTGTTTTTTCTGCAAAAAGTAATCCTATATTTTTCGACTAAAATTATCAATGAATGTTATAAAATAACGTTTGCCTCCATTGGATTTCGGATTAATGGGGCCACACAAATCATAATGGACCAATTCCAATCATCGTTTGCCTCTTCGAGATTTTCCTGTTGGAAAGTTGTCACGTGGTTGTTTCCAAACAATACAATTTTCACAAATTTCAGCCAGAGAATCAAATTTGGGAAGTCCAGCCACCATCATCTTTTGTTGCAAAGTTTTTAACCTCTCAAAAATTCAGATGTCCATACTGATAATGCTACAACCAAGCTGGATTAGTCAATTTTGCAATAAAACAACAATGACTAACCTTTTGGAGATACAAGGGAAACATTATGTTCTTTGTCATGCTGACTCTAACGATCAAGCCCAATTTGTCATCTCGGATTTTACATTCTCCATTCTTAATGAGAACTTCATAACCCTTCTCTTGCAATTGGCCAATGCTCAGTAAATCGGTCATTAAATCTGGAACAAATAAGACATTGGAAATTGTTTGAGTAGAATTTCCTTTACCTTGAATAACTACCTGCCCTTTTCCCATAACCAAGACTTTAGAGCAATCACCAAATTTTATCGTATGTCGATAGGATTCCTCAAACGAGGAGAAGGTTGACTTGTCTCCGCTCATATGATTGCTGCAACCAGTGTCTAAATACCACAAATCTTTATCGGTTTCTTCTTTTGTATGGCAAACCATTAACAAGGATATCTCCTCTTCCTTTTCATTTGCTTCTACAGAGTTAGACTTTTCTCCAGGAATTTTATTTAAATTTGTGAAACACTCATAACGGAAATGCCAATACCTGTGACATCAGAAAAATTCAACATTCGCCTTGTCTCTGTCTGCAAACTTTAGTTTTCTATCATTTGATCGATAACCTCGATTGTTTCTCTTTGGGCTTCCGTCATCAGCTTTCTCATTGAGATTTCCACCCTTCCACTTGCTTTTGTCAACATTAACATTTTGTGTGTTATAAGTTGCTTTTAAAGCCCGCTCCTCATTGTCTTGTTAGATCAATTTTTGCTCATGAACCACCAAAGAATTTTACAACTCATCAATGGAGAGAGTATCAAGGTCCTTCGATTCTTCAATGGAGCAAATAATAAAATTGAATTTTGGCAACAGATCAAAGGATCTTCTCAACAATTGCAACATCCTCAAGCCTGTCCCCATGAATCCGCATCTTGTTTGTGATTACCGTCATTCTTGAGAAGTAATCTGAAACCGTCTCACCAGACTTCATGCATAAAGTCTCAAATTCACTACGAAGAGCTTGAAGTTGTGCACGCTTCGCCCTCGCATTTCCTTGATACTTCTTCTTCGTGGAGTCCCAAATCTCCTTTGAGGTGTCTTTTTGAAGGATTGTTTCCAAGATTGAGCGATCAATAGCTTGGAACAAATAATTTTTAACCTTCAAATCTTTCAGCTTCAGTGCATTCAGCTCCGTCTTTTCTGCATCTATCAAAGGAATTTCTGCTGCCGATTCTGTGAATCCGCTATCGACAATCTGCCAATACTCCTTCAACCTAAGAAAATTCTCCATCAGCATGCTCCAATGATCATAGTGACCATCGAAACACAAAATAGACGGCTGCACAAAGTTATCTGTAGCCATATGTAGCTTCTTTTGCTGCTGCAAACTCTAATTCTCTCTCTCACGTGTTTCACTTAAAGAAACAAACCTTGCTCTGATACCACTGTTAAACTCTGGAACCTCTTGTTTTATTTCACCAAGGCAATGCCTTTTATAAGCAAGTACATCAATAGAAAAGGCTAAATAAAAGGAACAAGACTAAAAACTTTGAATAACAACAACCTCCTACTTTATTGACAACTAACACTACTACCCAAAGAGTAGGAAAATCATTTCAACAAAATAACAATTAAATAAAATATCTAACAGATCATATGATCAGAAACCAAAGGGCATATGCATGTGTGGTTGACTTTACTACGGCAAACAAGAGCCGCAGTTTACTTTGATGTTCAATACGTCAAGTAGATGTATTTTAGGGTTAGATCAGACGTGGAAAAACAGATAAAGACAAACTTTGTTATTCTAAAGACAAGAGATTGGTAGATGAAGAGTTAGATAGCATCCCATTTTAGTCCAGTCCATAAGATAGAAACTAAACACAAATCTCGAAATATTATAAGTAAAATATGTGAGTTAACCATTAAATTTTTTTTTATGAAAGTGTAAATAAACACTTAACATTTGAAATATTAATAAATTAATGTTTAATATTATCATTTGTTTACGGAATAACTCTTATTTATACGAAATTTAATAATAAAACATTTAATATTTTTTGACTACATATGATTAAACATTTATTCTTATTATACATTAATTATGATAGTAATAATAAATTTTACGTATAAAGCTTACTCAGTCGACTTATAAATGTTAAAATTTTAAAGACATTCGAATTTTTGTTAAAATTTTGAATGTGAATTGTTATCTTTTTTTTTATTGAGAACGGGCCGAAGCCAAATAAAAAAACTACATATGAGTCACTCTGGAGCAAAGTTATGAATACCGTACCGGACTTGGTACCGGATTGGGCTCTGGAACGGAACTGTACCGGTATCGGTCAGTACCGGTATCCGTTTCGGATATTTTTTAAATTTATAAAATAGTCCCTAAACTTTTTAAAAATTGCAAAATAGTCCATATTGATATATTGTACAGCTGTACTGTATACTTTACTAGTTTACTGTTTACATCAACCATGCTTTCAAAAATATTAATA
>JAOTBA010000005.1:36412571-36435571 GCA_025629845.1 Erythroxylum squamatum
AGTCAGTCTTTCTGTGAAGGTTTCGGTTGTAACAAGTAGGAAAAATTAGGGTTGTGATGTCGTACCTGAATCAGGGAGGAATAGTACCTTATATACCTGGGGTTACCGCTAGGTTTAGGTCTTTACGTTTGCATGGGAGATTATCTCCTGCGTCCGGGCCGTCGACATCTGGGCCTGGGGTTGGGCCTTGTATGGCCGGCCCAGCCGACCCAACCAAGCTTATTTCCCAAAGTCTCTCTTATGATTATACTTTTTGTTCTCTTATTCTTTAATAGCTTATTTCTCAAAGTCTCTCTTATGATTCATACTACAAAGGGGTTAGATCTAAGTTAGACGTGGTTCACTCTCTCTCTTTTGGTTCACTTTCTCCATCACTTACTTTATGAATCACCATCACTCCATTTGCTAACAAGCTTTTCTAGTACTGACGAACAACATTCGCAAATAGATTGTTTGATTTTGCCAAAAATGGGTGCCCAATAAGTGAACTACACGTAATTGTTGATATTTGATAGTTGAAAGATTGGAGAGTGGTTGACGACGATAAGCATGAACTGAAGTTTAAAAGGTCGAGTAAGGTTGCGTCGAGAGTTGGTAATTTGGGTTTAGGTTGACTTTTGGCTGCTCGTCCTTAGGCTTGAGCTTGTGCAACATGATGAGGTAGGTAGAATCAGGATTCAGGCTAGCCTTAGGCTACCTATAAAAAACTTCGACTACCTACGTCTAACGTGACATGTAGCACCCCACCCTTGCAAAACACGTATCCGACATTTTGAGTGATGTCTGAGTACGAATTTCGCAAGGGCGACATGCTAGAATAGTCAAAACTCATTGAAACTCAGTACAATTTTTTTTCCATTTATCATACACATATGCAGAAATCAATAATCAAATCGAACTCATACTTTTATTTTATAAAAGTTGAAATCACAATTGTCATTACACTTTGATCAATCTCTTTTACAAAGCATTTCCAATTTTCACCAGTTATTACGCACAGAAATATTTGAATACACATTATACAGAGATTGCGAAATATACAAATTTACACAAAAATAAGAAAATACAAATGCAGACGTAATCTGATCCTGACCTCTATCTCTCACTTGAATATGCAGTAGGTATACTCCCGTTTGTCTAACAGGATACTCGTCTGAACTTGAAAAATAATTGCAAATTTTGGGTGAGTTTTGCGAACTCAGTGAGTGACCATCCTCGATGGCTCACTCAATCACACAACACATACAATACATATGTTCACATAATACACATCAATTCATTAATAATCATATGGAGTCTACATATAATTCATATTTACTAGAAATATATCTCACATACAAAAATTAGTCAAATTATTCAATTCATACACCTCAAATGCATATGTGATCCTTATGAGACTCACTTTCAATTTGTTATTATTGTGACCGAGTGCCTATATCTGTCCCGTATCCATTGTAGATACCGGGCTCATTAATAACTGTCCTGTATCTGTTGGAGATACCCGGCTCATTTTACATAGTGAGCCTTTGGCTCTTATACACTTTCTGAGCGCGCTCTTTTTCACAATTTGAGCTTTAAGCTCTTTTTTGGTGACTACTCTGGTCACAACAACCTTTATCTTTCATGCATTCAAGTGATGGAATGCATCAATCACAATGGATCAATCAGTTATTTTCACATGTCATCGGACCTTAGTCTGGCATTCAACTTTTAAGTTTAGAATTACCTTTTTATTCATATGCATATTCACATTTATTCTTTCGGAACTAGGTCCGACGTTTAAAAATCAATTTAAGAAATCACATATTCTGCCTAATTCACGTTCAAGTAGTACTTCAATATTTCATTCACGCATCAAAAGTCTCGGACCTTTAATGTCCGGATTCAGTACAATCACATCAATCATATTCACATTGCATAATATTCATATGAACAATCATTTAAGGCAGAAATTGAAATCAAAACAAACAATAAAATGAGACCATCTAGGTCGACTCACAGTACGCTCCAGATTAACATTAGCTTCCATGATCTTAAAACGTTTGGATGCAGACGCTTATCCTGCACATCAACATTATGCAATACACATATTGCACACAAACATTAATAACTTAGCACAATTATAAGTATTCATATGCACAATTATATATATGAAATATGTACAATGCATGTTCAACGACAATCTCGGGTATTTTCCATTATCCTTGTCACATAATCAATCCTATCTCAAAAGCCACATAAGTATAACTTATGCTTAGGTTTATACCTCGTAAACCCATTTAAAATCATAATTTATAACTCATTGAATTACTTTCAGATTTTTCCAAAAACTGAATTTCGGGTCTACTACTCTTATACTGAAATATTACACTATACTCAACTTCCATCTAGAAATTGAAAATCTTAGAGACTGAATCAAAATTCGATTTCTTCATGTAATTTGTAGCCTTATTTCTCAAGTTTACTCCAATAAAAAATCATCTCATTTGGATGTCTTCATAAAAAATGTAGCCATATGTCTATAGTTTAATCCAAACTAAGAATCATGTCATTTGGACAACTACAGAGCAAGTTATGGCTAAAACATAAAAGCATATTCAGAAATCATGTTGCTACTACATTTTCCAGATTAACTACCAATTTTGTTTCCAAATCTTACCCTAACACAACTCATACAAAGATCATCTTGTCTACTCCATCTACTCCTCATTCATTCTCAACTTCATTTCAACTCATCCATTAACACAAGCAGGTCATAAACACATTTCTATACTCATCAACATCCAATTCTCATTAAAACATCCTTTTCACAACCAATTCATCTTAAAAACATACATAGCATAACTCATAGCTTCTTACTCATCATATACAACATCAATCATCCTTAAAGCAACTCCTAACCCATTGTTTAGCATTTATAGGAAACAAAACATCAATATGTGTATATATGTTCAGTTCTTCACCAACGTTCTAGCATATACAAAACTCCTTGTCATGATCATTCAACCTCTAAAACATCTCTATAACTCATTACTCATCAATAAAAGCAAGAAATTTACATACTCTTCATCATTCACAACACATACATAAACAAAACACCATTTCATGTCATTAACCTCTAACTATCATCATAAATGCCTCATTTAACTAAACCCATGATATTTAACAAACTACTTACTTGATTTAGCTTCCAATTCTTCACACTTTTCAAGAATATCAAAAATTCGTAACTTCACATACAACCCACGATCATCATCATCTTGAGGGTTGGAAGGTTTGGGTTTTTGGTGGGAATGAAAGAGAGAGCAAGGTGAAAGTGTAGCAATTGGAAGATGCAAGGGCTGGGTTCAACGTGAATGGAGATTTGAAGGATTAAAGCTCATGAAGAAGAGGAAGAAGAGAAGCTACGAAAATGAAGGAGGAAACCAAAATAAAACACCAATAGCCTTTTAAGTGAGAAGCATCGTGAAAAAACAAACAAGGTGGGGTCTTTCAATTAAAATTAATAACTTGAGACATGGTTTGGCAAGTGACACTTGTCACTAGCCACATGTCCAATTTCCAAAGCATTATACTAGGTTCTTTCATTTAACTAGTCCAATCAACTTCAATTTCTACTCCAATTGTCTCCTAATTTTCAATGGCACTTGTTGATAAATTCTAAAGTCATTTATCAAAATTTCCATTGCCATTGGACAGTAATTTCTACTACTATTTAACAATTCTTGCCACTTGGCATTTTTCTTAGTCCAAAAATTACCCAAAATTTTAGAAAATTTTCTAAAAATTTACCAAAAAAATCTAAGTCAAAATATGCGCTCTCCAATTCAATTTTCAACATATAAAAAAACTACAATTCTCAATAAGAATCACATGTCACATATATGAATCAATTATACCCGGCAATTGTCATTGAATGCATATACATTTATTTTAATGTGTGCAAAAATTCAGATTCACGTGCATATATGCTAACAATATGCATGAGCGTGAAATGCATTTTTCTTAATCTCTCATTGATATCACACATACCGTATTTTTGGATTCTAACTCTTAATATGGGAACGGGATGTTACATACCGTTTGAAGATATATCTTCTCTCAAATATAAAGATACAAGATAAAACTATTTCATATGTTCTTCATCAAAGGAAAGGAAAAGAGAAACCTCAACAAGTAGTTATTGCTCTTGCTTTCATTACTGTCAACTAAATAACACTTCTCATCTATTTTAACAAAACAAATATGCACTTTCTAAAGGTTCAAGTTCAGACTGTAACATTTTAGAAAATTATGTTTCTTGATAGATATGGGTTCATACATAGAAATCTTCAGATTGTTTTCAGAGTTCCTTTTATATTTTAGAAAGAAAAATAAAAAATGAGTCATAGATCTTGGTTTACATGTCAATATGTCCAGGTCTCTAAGTTTCTTTCTTGTTCTTTGAATTAGATTGATGACATTTCTTGATACTCTCCTCATTCTCTAAATAAATTCACTCCAATTAAATTAAGAGAGCGGAACTAAGGCCAAGTCAGCAATATTAACAATATGCTTAATTGAAACATTGCCCTACGATTTTAATCAATACTTCTAATTTAATACAGATCAATACACATTTTGCTAAAGAAAGTGCATATTTATTTTATTGCAAGTGGCATTTGAAATAAATGATAATGCTAAACATCTCTGTTTAACTAAATTGACAGATCTAACTGTTAGTATATAATGTTGAAGTACTTGATGGTGGAATTCAAACTTCATCTCTTGATAAACATCTAAATGGAGAATACTTTATCTTTCCTCTATATAGGTTCTTTCTACTACACATATAGTTCTTTCGACATACAACTGGGTATTAATCCTTAATGCTCAAACACTAGACTAGACTAGACAGGGTTCAGATTATCTCTTCCTGTTATTTTGTGCCTGCTTTACTCTATGAACATCCATTCATCAAATTTTTGTAGATCCCATTTATCGAATAGATAGATCCTTATAGAATAGGATATACACAAAATAATAAAAATAGGTGATATGTTCCCAGACTAGACGACTCAAATGAGGTCGCAATTAAAAGAAAAAAACCCATGTATTTATAAAATCATGATTGATGACAAAAATATTATTTAGTTGCCTAGCCATAGGCTGGGCTAGGCTTGGGTCAGGGCTATTGACAAAACGACATTGTTTTTACTAAAAACAACGTTAGGTTGGGGGGCCTGGTCATGAGCCAGTCAGTCCAGGGGTCGACTCGGGCAACCCTGGATTGGGCCATTGTCATCTATACCCATTCATTCTTTTTCTTATTTCATTACTCTATTAAAATAATATATATTTTAAAATCTTGAAATTTAATTAATTTTTAGATTAAATAGAATGAATTTATTTTAATATTGGTTGATAAAAGACAAATTTGAGTTTAATATTTTACTCATATTTTTATTTTAATTAATTGGAAGGGTCTAAACATAATCCAGAACTCAAGAAAAAATCAAAACAAATTTTATTCATTAACTTTAGGTTGAATCCTTTCGAGCTTAAAACACTTAATAAAAGGTATACTTATGTTAGTGGGTCTTAGATGTTATTATGTTAGTGGTTAGTGGTTAGTGATCAATAATAGTAGTTAGATATTTTAGCAGAACGTGGGATTGAATCCATTATGAGTAATGTTTTTTTAGCTTTATTGTTATTCTTAAGGTTATTTAAGTGTTGTACTAGAGTCCGTCATTTTCAAGCCGAAATAAGAAATGTTTAGTTCTTCTAAGTGTAGTCAACATGGGGTTCTCACCTTTGTCCAATTCAAGCTCCACCGAGTCTAGGTCTATCTCAAGTTCAGTGACAACATCTTGAAGGTGATCAACATGTGTGTCAATAATGTGAACGACAAGATTTGAAACTGATCTTAGGATAGGATTATCAGCCTCCTCGGAGTGGTTCATTGTTAATAAAAACTCAAGAACGTGTTCCTTAATCACAGTCCGAGTCCCTTCCTTTTGGCCACCATCCTGATAGGAGGGACTCTCTACACTTGGAATCTCTGAGAGAAGAGATTGGCCCATTGGCGAGAAACCCAATCTTGGAACACGGCCCAATGACATAGTAATCATCGAATTCTCGGTAATTCTAGCAGCCAATCTGAACGTATAATTACTAGAGGGAGGACCATGGGAATTAACCCTAAACACAAGTGCATCATTAACATGAACACAAAAGGGTCCATTGCTGACCAGTGCCAGGATGTCCTGGAGTTTCAAAGGAGGGCAAAGAACATCAATAAGGCAATGTGCTGATGCTAAAAGTTTATGATTTCTTTTTGGTAATTCCACATGATACCAACAGAACTCCTTTTCTACACCTTCTTCAAGATCCCATTCTTTGTTGTAATAATTTCCATAGCCATCAAATATATAAGCTTTCTGTCTCACTATACCTTGCATACGGGTGTGATTTAGAGAGGTGCTCCTATAAGGAGGGCTAGCATAGGATTCTTCTCTCCACAAATCCCCTATGGACTCTTCCCTCTCCAATCCCATTTTCCTTGTAGTAGCTACTTCTTTATATGCAATTTGATATAAACAATAAGCCAAACCACTTCTATAAGCTTTTGCTAAGACTTTTTCAACGTCCCAATTTGAGTTTCATAACATCCAAAAACCCCTAAACACTTGGAGTTGCGAAAATCTCATCAAAATTCCCTCCTTGTTAACTCCAGATAAGTTGAGAAGGAGATGAAAACAAACGAAACCAAAACTGCCTGATAAAAGATGTTCACAACCACCCACAAAATGGGATAAGAAAGGACATAAATTAGAATCTCTCCGGTAGTTGCTAACGAATCCAAGTTGCCAATGGTTTCAAATTCATCATCCCATCAACACCTGTAAGAAAAATAAAGCAGTAATGCGCAATCTTCTGGCTCCTTACAGACCCATAAACACGAGAAGAAGAAGCTAAGAGAGACAAATCCCTACCTCATAGGAATAAAACATCTTGAACGTAAAACAGATGTCAAGATTGGACCTTTACAATCGTAGAACCAACGAACAACACCATAAAACGAAAATCCACATGCTACCAACTGAAACGCGAAAAGGATCGTTGAATCACCGGACAAAGACACTGTAATATCTAGATTACTTTGATTGGACACAACATATTCCGGAAATAACAAAGATTGGGTCGTACGGCAACACGTACTGATCGTACAGGCTCTTTGCAATTTCCTTGAAACGCTCGACACCAGTATCTATATCTGCAACATGCAAACAGGCACGTCGCCGCACGGGAATAAACAAACAGGTGTCAAGTCTCATCCAATGTTCAAAAGGTGCTCCGAAAACAATTTGCAACACCCATGTTAGATTTCATATAACCTAATGCCTTTTTCCCGGTTCGTGTTGTTTGAATCTGGCAATGGCGAATAGTTGCTGTATTGGCTATGCAAAATATACATTGGGAGACTCGGATGGAGCCTTATACTTATGAAAGATCATATTTTTTGGTGCAGTAATTTAACTCTTTTTGTACTTAATCATTGTGTTCTAATTCTTATTACTTTTAGTTTAGCCTAAGCATTAGATCATTAGTTTATAGATAAACAACTTTCGTCTAATAAATGCAGTTAATGCTAAAATTAGCACAAGTTTGTTGAAAAACTGAAATGATCTGACAGCTAAAATAAATGATTGTCTAAATTAGGGAATATGACATCCTTAAAGAACATGTCGAAGACAATGCCTTCATTTGAACCCCGGTTTACTTTTTTAATGAAAGAAGAAGCTTTTTTCATATCATTCCTTGTCTGAACAAAAACGTGTTGAAGGACATCATAAGACGCACTGTACCTTTATGGATGAAGACAAGTTGTCCAATTTTGGGTGAGGGGTTCAATCTGTCTAATGTTATCTGAAATTTTTTTGGTCCGCCGTCATTGTCCAGACAAATCCTTAACACTAGACTAGACTAGACAGGGTTTAGTTAATTTGTGCCTATTTTATTTTATAAGCATCTATTCATCTAATTTTTGTATATCTCATTTATCAAACAGACGAATCTTTATAGAATAAGACATACATAAAATAATAAAAATATATAATCTATTCTCAGACTAGACGAGGTCGCAATTAAAAGAAACTCATGTATCTATAAAATCATGATTGATGACATAAATATTATTTAGTTGCCTCAAGCAAGACACAGATGTCCGTGATTACATCAAGAACGCTAAGATCAAGTTTATGCATGGAGCCCCATTCATAGGGATGGCAATCTGACCCTACTTGACCTAGCCACGGGCTGGCTTGGGTCAGGGCTGTTGACAAAATGAAATTGTTTTACCAAAAACGACGGCAGGTTGGGCGCTTGGCCACGAGCCAGTCAGTCCATGGGTTGACTTGGGCCACCTTGACTTAGGTCATTGTTATCAGGGCGAATTTAGAAATTTTTTTGACCGAGGGCAAAATTTTATTTTTAATAAGAGCAAAATTTTAATGGAGATAATTTTTTTTTGAGTGGGGACAAAATTTATTTTATTGAATAAAAATTTTTAAAATAATAATATTTTTATATAAATTTTTTTGAAAAAATTGGGCGCTGCGGGGGCAAGTGCCCCCAATGTACATCCGCCCCTGATTGTTATTCATACACGTTCATTTTTTTCTTTTTTCATTACTCAGATTGAAATAATATATATTTTAAAATCTTGAAGCTTAATCAATTTTTAGATTAAATAAAATGAAATTATTTTAATATTGGTTGATAAAAGACAAATTTGAGTTTAATATTTTACTCATAATTTTTATTTTAATTAATTGAAATATCTTAGATTGGGTCTAAACATAATCCAGAACTCAAGAAAAAATCGAAACAAATTTTATTCATTAACTTTAGGTCGAATCCTTTCGACCTTAAAACACTTAATAAAAGGTATGCTTTATATAATTATTATTTAGTCATTCTTAAAATATTTTTATTATTTTAACTATTTAAAAAAATATGTTCGGGTATTAGAAATATTGAAACATAATTTTTATTAAGTTTATGTGGAATTATTTAAATATAGATCAAGTGAAAAAATTTATATGATTATTTTGATTTGATTTAAGTAACAAAATTTTATTGACATAACTTGTTAGAAAATTTACAAAATATCAACTTTTTTATTATAATTAAAATTACAAAGAATAAGTACAATCACAAAAGAAAATGTCTTTAGATACTAAAAATTTGGTTTTCTGATCAAGCAGAAGGCTTGTTGCAATAATCACACGCCAACAGACCGACGCTTTATTCTGAAACTTGCTAGATACCAAGCGATTCTATTCTATGGTTGCTCTTCTATCAACCTCGTAACATTATTTTGCGGGCTTTTCATTTAAAAATACAACATCTCTATAAAGTATAATCTATGCCTTGCCGGCTAAATCCTAACCCGTCTATTAAACCTTTTTTTTTTTTTTAGGTAAACTACCCGTATCCAAATCCACTAGGCTGACTAATCCGGTTCGAGGTGTAGTCACAATTAAGGCTCCTTGCCCCTCCCTGCAGGTGTATTTAGTGGGGATCGAACTCGAGAGCTCTTCCCACAAACTCAGCCTGCGCAGCCAACTGAGCCACAACCCGTAGGTGTCTTTTAAACTTTTTAATAAACTTGATCAATGTTAAAAAATTCAATCAGCTTTATCAAAACTGTCTAAATTTTCGATTTGTTTTTTAACTTATAGGTTCAATTTATTTTAATAACTCTTATTGTAAAAAATTAATTAATCAGATAATTTTTATAAATTAATAAATTATTATAAATAAAAATTAATTAATTAAATTTTATTTTAATTAAACTTTATATATATAATAATTTTTCCCCCAACAGGCTGGCTTAAACTCAACGTCGACGGGAGCGTTCGAGGGCATCCCGGCCAAGCCGGGATTGGAGGCTTACTTAGAGATAGTAATGGCGTGTGGATAGCGGGCTTTTCCTGTGAGATCGGGATCACCAATATATTGGTAGCAGAACCTAGGGCCCTTAGTTATGGGCTTGACTTCGCCAACGCCTACCCTTGGGAAGGTCTTCTAGTCGAGTCTGATTCCCGGGAAGCGCTGCGGTGTCTTTCCCTTCCTTCCGATGAGCTGGTATTCCATCCGTTGGCTAATCTCATTTCAGATATCCAATCTCATCTAACCAGGATAACCCACTATCATCTCAACCATGTTTTTCGAGAAGGAAATCAGTGCGCAGATTTTTTAGCCCGCTTGGGATCGGCAAGAGCAACTATAAAGAGCGTCTGGGTTACCCCCCCTCCTGGCCTCAGTCCTCACTTGTGCGCTGATGCGCTAGGGGTTATGTTTAGTCGTTAATGTATTGCTTCTTTCTCTGCTGAAACAAAAAAAATGTGTGTGTGCCACATAAGTGCTATTTAGGAGAATGTGTTAGGCGCATGCTACATATACGTTATATGATGAGGAGCGTGCATAATAAGAATAACCTTTTAAATTACCTTTAAGGTGAAAATTTTGACTTCTTTAGAACTGTAGATTATAAATAGTTAAGTTTATAAACTATCATGTGTATAATGAGGTTGGTCATTTTCACATTTCCAATGATAACATAATTAATACTAGTACAATCTTATACACTTCACCCATTTAAATAAAGTTACTAGATTATGTACCTATTGCTACTCTAGGAATCAAGACTCACACAAAATGATGTTCCTAGCACAAGATCATGTTGAACAAGTTTAATTAAAGAGATTCACTAAGGTGAGGACGCCTAATCTATCTTCTAATTATGTAGATTATCTTGGTGACAATGATCTTCGTATTGGACATATTAATTTGATTACTATTTGTTGAAGCTAACAAGTCTGCTGAAACCTCTGGGCCTCTTAATCATGGCAAGCCACTCAAGTAATTGAAACCCACATAACAAAAGCCTATGCACAAGCCCAGCTCACTACAGAATTCTAGAAGGAATTCTATGCACCTGCAAAATAGAAAAATATCTCTGTCATAACCGACTCATAACTGTAATATACCTGCTGTACAAGTTGGTAAATTTAGTTATAGCTACTGACCATTAGATCAAAACATTATTTGATCAATGGTCAAGATAGAAGGTCAAACTTGTATATATACATGTATACACATAATAAAATGATTTTTAAGCATTCAATCATTTATCCACCTTTTCTTTCAATTTATATGGTATCAGAGTGATATTGACTAATTGTCACCGTGGCTCAATCTTCCTCTTCCTCTGCTACTAGCACCACCACATCATCATCTTCTCCTATTGAGTTCTCTGCTCTTGCCAAGACTCTCAACTTTAACCTTCCTCTCAAGCTTGATCAGAATAATTACCTCAATTGGCGTCCTCAGATCTTAGCAGCTATACGCGCTTTAGATCTCAAACTTAATATCTCGTTAGATCACACTCCTCCTCTAGCTGTGATCTTATCCCCTGCTTCTAGCACTTCATCAGTTTCCTTGCCTACTACCAATCCCGCTCATAAAGCTTAGACTCGTGTTGATCAGCTCCTCCTCTGCTAGTTACTCACCACTATTAGTGACACTGTTATTGGGCAAGTTAATCATGCCACCTCTTCCAAAGAGTTGTGGCAAATCTTGGTGAATCTGTATGTGCAGACCTCTCTTGTCAAGGTTTTGCAGCTGAAGCAACAATTATTGCCACTTCAGAAAGGAGCTCTGTCTATTACTGATTATATTAAGAAGATTAAAACCATTGGCGACTCTTTGAGAGTTGCTGGCCACCCTATTTCAGAACAGGAACTGATACTGCGTGCTCTCAGCGATTTAAGAGGTGAATATGACTCGGTTGTTGTTTTGCTGACAAACTCTATGACTCTATCTACTATTTAGGATGTGCAGTACACACTGATGATGCACGAAACCTGATTGGAACAACAACATGCTCACTCTCAAATCTCTCTCAACACTGCTTCCGCTAACATGGCTTCGTATAGTCATACTTCTAATCAGAATCCTAATGGTGGTCGTGGTTCATATAGAGGACGAGGAGCTCGTGGTTGAGGGGGTAGATCCAATTGCCTATACTGTCAACTCTGTCACAAACAGGTTCATAATGCACTTAAATGTAAAAAACCGTTTGATGTTTATTGGCAGGGCAATAAACCTAATCAACCTATTCAGCACTATCATAATCATTCTAGTCAGCAAGCCTACTTGGCTCATACACCAACTCAGAATCAACTTCCAAGTCATTCTTCCCAGCAACCCTGCTTAACTCAAAATCAATCTCAGAATTTCTCATCTGACTCTGCCAATGACTCTGCCTGGTTCGTGGACAGTGGTGCCACCAACCATGTGACTGCAGATCTCTCTAATCTCACCATCAATAATGACTACGATTGGCAAGGATACTCTCACTGTTGGTAATGGTAATCAACTTTCTGTCTCTCATATGGGTTCCTCCTCTATATCTTCAGACTCTAAACACTCTCTCACGCTCAACAATATTTTACATGCTCCTCAAATCTTCAAAAATCTACTTAGCATTTCTCAAATAACAAAAGATAATGGCATTATTGTTGAGTTTACTGATTCTTGTTGTGTTTTTAAGGACAAAATTACAGGGTGGATCCTTCTCAAGGGCTTCTCAGGAATGGCCTGTACAGCCTCATTGTCTCTACCAAACCGACCACTAAGCCTTTTCATTCAACATATTCATCTCTCAGTCATCAATTACACTCCCCTAATTCATTATCTCACTGTGCAGCTTTTATTTCTAAACAAAATGCAAATGTTTGGCATGCTCGACTTGGGCACCCTAATGCTCTTGTACTTAAGCAAATTATGAATTCAATGAACTATGTTTTCAAACCTCATACACTAATATTCTGTGATTTATGTAAATTGGGTAAACATCATAAGTTACCTTTCACTACACATCTTATATCAGCTAGTAAACCACTTGAGATTATTTACACTGATATCTGGGGACCCAGTCCATTTCCTTCAATAATGGGGCATCGCTATTACATTATTTTTGTTGATGGTTTCTCTAGATTTACTTGGTTATACCCTCTAAAATTCAAATCAGAAACACTAGGAGTATTTGTAAAATTTACAACATTTGTTGAGCCACAATTCAATCACAGATTTAAAGCCTTACACAGTGACATTGGGGGTGAATATATTGCCCTATTACCATTTCTTGCCAAACATGGTATCTGACAGCACTTCAGTTGTCCTTATACACATCAACAAAACGGAGTTCCTGAAAGGAAACACTGTCATGTTACTGAAACAGGACTCACACTTCTATCTCATGCCCATTTACCTCTATCCTACAGGCTTAAAGCATTTCAAACAGCCACATACTTAATCAACAATTTACCCGCCTCTAACCTCCACAAAACCTCTCCCTTTCAGCTTCTATATGGCAAAACACCTAAATATGATCATCTCAAGATATTCGGTTGTGCATGTTTTCCTTATTTACGTTACTACAACAACCATAAATTCAGTTTTCACATAACCAAATGTGTCTTTCTTGGATATAGCCTTCTTCACAAAGGCTATTGTTGCCTTCATCCAAAAGGGAATATATACATTTCTCGCCATGTTACCTTCAATACAGAATTTCCATATCCATATCTGTTTCCATCCTCTACATCTCACCCTATTACATCTGGCAGTTTACCTATTTCTACACTCACTGATACTCTACAGATCATTCCTTCTTAGACTCCACAGATGGCACCCTCTCTGCAACAGCATCCTTCATCCACAACAGATCAGGTAATATCTTCTAACTTTCCATTATTTAATTCCCCTACATAACCTTCATCTCATCCCCATATTTCTTCTCCTATTATTTCAAATCACCATCACATGAAAACTTGTTCTAAGAGTGGAATTTTTAAGCCAAAAATACTCACCTCTTCTCTTTCCCCAATCCCTAACACAGAACCTAAGAGTGTTTCTGCAGCTCTAAAGGATCCTATATGGAGAAATGGCATGAATGAAGAGTTCCAGGCTCTTCAACGTAACAATACCTAGCATTTGGTTCCCTACAACACATCTATGAATTTATTGGGAACTAAATGGGTATTTCGCATCAATTACAACTCCGATGGTACTGTTACAAAGCACAAAGCCAGATTTGTTGCAAAAGGATTCAACCAGACACCAGGGCTTGAATTTACAAAAACCTTTAGCCCTGTAATCAAGTCTTCCGCCATCAAAATTGTACTTTCAATTGCGGTTTCACATGGCTGGGACATACAGCAAGTAGATGTAAACAATGCATTTTTTAATGTGATTCTACATGAAACTATCTACATCAGCCAACCTACTGGTTTTGAAGACTCTACACGGCCCACCCATGTGTGTAAATTGGTTAAAGCCTTTTATGGCTTGAAACAGGCCCCCCGCGCCTGGTATAACACACTAAAGGTTGCTCTACTCAACTGGGGTTTCCTAAATTCAAAGTCCGACACTTCATTGTTCTACAAACATCATAAAGGTTCTCTATTATTACTGCTTATCTATATTGACAATATTTTAATCACAGGGAACTCATCTACAGCTATCAATTCTATCATTGATCAGCTCAAATCTCGGTTTGCATTAAAGGCACTTGGTAGCATTAATCATTTCTTGGGATTTGAAGCCTACCGTGATCATACTAGTTTATATCTCTCTCAGCGCCAATATACTCTTGATCTTCTTGAGCATGCCAACATGACCAATTGCAACTCTTGTCCTACTCCACTTACCCTTAGCACCAAGTTAATAGCTCATGAAGGTTCTCCATTTGAAAACTCGAGACTGTACTGTAGCATTATCGATGCACTCCAGTACCTATGTAACACAAGACCAGATATTAGCTTTACAGTTAATCATCTAAGTCAATTTCTTGCAAACCCGCTCAAACATCACTGGCAAGCCTGCAAGTGCATTCTACGATACCTAAAAGGCACCACTACACTAGCTTTGCATTTTTGACTATCACCGCAACCCTTGTCACTACATGCATATAGTGACTCAGATTGGGCCAGCTCTCCCGACAATAGGAAGTCTACAACCGAAGGGTGTGTCCTCCCAGGGGGTAACCTAGTCTTTTGGAGTTCGAAAAAGCAAACCACGGTTGCTTTATCAAGCACCGAAGCAGAATATAGAGCACTTGCTCATATGTCAACAGAAGTGCTATGGCTACATTCACTACTCAAAGAATTGGGTTTCTCACTACCTTATACTCCAATTCTTCGGTGTGATAATAGTGGGGCTCGATCTCTTACCCAGAATCTCGTATTTCATGCTCGTACGAAACACATCAAAATCGATGTACATTTCATACGAGACAAAATATCAACTGGGCAATTAGATGTTCGATACATAAACACAAAAGACCAGTTAGCAAACTTACTCACTAAGCCGCTCACGACGATTCGATCATCAGTACTCCTCTCCATGCTCAACATCTCTAATCATCCCCGTTCTCGCTTGACGGGGAATGTTGAAGCTAACAAGTCTGCTGAAACCTCTAGGCCTCTGAATCATGGCAAGCCCACTCAAGTAATTGAAACCCACATAACAAAAGCTTGTCCACAAGCCCAGCTCATCTCCAGCTCACTACAGAATTCTAGAAGGAATTCTATAAACCTGCAAAACAGACAAACATCTCTGCCATAACCGACTCATAGCTGTAATATACCTTCTGTACAAGTTGGTAAAATTAGTTATAGCTGCTGACCATTAGATCAAAACAATATTTGATCAATGGTCAAGATAGAAGGTTAAACTTGCATATATACATGTATACACATAATAAAATGATTTTTAAGCATTCAATCATTTATCCACCTTTTATTTCAATTTACACTATTTTAGATAATGTTTTTGGTCTTCACATTGATTTACCGTGGGATTCAATAAGAGATTAAATGCAATCCATAAAACATAATCAGGTTTGCAAATTTGTTGGTTTACCTTAAAATTAGTGGATATAAATGTGTTTATAAGACCAAAAAGGACTCCTAAAGTAAGGTTGGGCAATTTAAAATTTGGTTAGTTACCAAAGGATTCATTGTGAGAGAAGAGATAAATTGTAATGTCATTTTCTCTCTTGAATCTTTCAAATTTATTTTTAGAGTAATTATGTCAATAGTAACTTATTATAATATTAGGTTTTATCATGTAAATGTTAAAACTTTCTTTTGAAATAGAGACCTTCATGAGAAGTTCTCTATGGTATAACCTGAAAGGTCTCAAGAAGATGATAAGAGGCGTACGATTTATAAGTTGAGAAAATCTTTTTATGGATTGAAACAAGCTTTTTGTTACTTTTAACTCTATACATATTTATCTCACATTTGAGGTACTGAATTAAAAAATTAATAATGTTTATTATTTCCTAATTCAGCTCACAATCACTTAAATTCAATTTAGGATTTAATTTTGAATTGTTAATTTATTAAATAACCTGTCTAAAATAATCAATTTGTAATTTTTATATATCTATAAATTTCTTTGATGTATATTTAAATGATAACATTTGTAAATTTAAGGAGAATAAAATAAATAACGTTTATCTTTCCTGACAATTGCATCCGTTACTATATAAATCCATAAGTAGGTCACTATTTTGCCAAATGAAAAGCACTAAAGTTCTTCTACACCAAACCCACATTAATTCCTCTCCCTTTTTTTTAATACTTTGCACTAAGTGTGGAAATACTAATTTAGTTTGATCTAATTTAATTTAGTCTGAAATTAGCAATTTAAATTAAAATTAAATTTTCACTTCGAATTAAATTTAAATTGGCTAAAAGTGTATTTTGAATCTTAACATTTACAAGAGAATATAAGACAAAACCTAACGTTTCGAAGCAATTAAATTAAATCTTACATTTTTAAAACACTAAAAACCGATCTTAAATAGATGAAAAACTTAACCAAGTTAATTCTCTGTCAATATTGACGTGAATTTATTTCTTATTTTAAATAAAAAATAAATCTCACTATCATATGGTCTTCTAATCGCGTGGCTACCACTGATATTTATCAGGTAGCAATGAAACTCATATTTATATATTTCAAATAGTAGATATCACTTGTCATACGACGTGGCAATTAAGATTTACTGTTTGAAATGTATAAACAGTAGTCCTTGCCATCACGTGACTATAAGGCCTATTTTTATTTTAAAATAATAAAATAATATTATGAAAGTATTAATATGACATTTAACTAGTAGAGAGTTAATCTCGTCAAATTTTTCACCTATTTAGATTATATTTTAAACGTTTTGAAAAAGTTATAGATCAATTTGAACGCTTTAAATTTTTAAAATTTAAGTTTTATTCTATTGTAAAGGTTAAGGTTAAAAATATTTTTTTGCCAATTTAATTTTGAAAACTAAATCAAACCTCCTCTTTAAAGCAACGTCATTTTAATTTAACTTTCTAAATCGAATTCATAAACTCGTACTGCCCATTTAAAGATCTAACAGAATCGTGCATTCTCATTAACTCACCTAACATTTGGACCACAAATGAACGAACGAAGTGGCCAAATTCTGAACTGGGGTTGGTTAGCTTTATGCAATAAAAGCCTAGACCGTTTGGGTTTTTAGCTTTCATTATCTTATCATCGTCACATTCAATTCTAATTTCTGCAAAAAAAATGGGAGTCAGAAAGATCTGACAGTACAAAGCCTTATTTCTACATAATAGAAAAATTATTTGTGATAAATCCACGTGCAGATGTGACAGATGTTTTCATTGTTATGCACAATTTGAACATTTTATCCCTTTTGGTCATCGCCAAAAGATGACTTCTCGCGTTTCAACTTTGATCTCTTAGAATTGTAAATGGCCAAGATTGTGAACATGATATCTCATGTTCAATTTGAGGTTACAGGTTCAAGAATTGTTACAGGTTGAATTTTGGATACTTAATCCGATCGAGCTATACTTGACATCTCAGGTTATTACTTATTAGCTATAAGTGAAGAGAGAGAGAGAGAGAGAGAGCTGAAACACAG
Source organism: Erythroxylum squamatum (assembly GCA_025629845.1). Classification (NCBI taxonomy): domain Eukaryota; kingdom Viridiplantae; phylum Streptophyta; class Magnoliopsida; order Malpighiales; family Erythroxylaceae; genus Erythroxylum; species Erythroxylum squamatum. The sequence goes on from JAOTBA010000005.1 coordinate 36,430,606, forward strand.
TCGAGGGACCATCTCGCGGAATAAGCGTAAACGAATATGATATGGAAGATGGGAAGGCAGAGGAAAACAAAAGCCATGGTATCTGATACCATAAGCTTTGTGAAGGAGAAAGAAAAAAGAAACCCACTTTGTGTCTTGTCCATAGAGTTGAATCCCTGGCAGTGGGAAGCATATGTTCCATGAGAATCTTAATAACGTTCCGCAATCATATTCCTCTGGAAACCTTTTTTCTGTCATCTCTGTACTTCTTCATGCAGCCACAACTAAGGCCGTCTTGTCCTGCCCTTCTGGTTTACTTGACACGAAACCTAGAAGCCCAACTCGTTTCTAATCGTATATCTAACTTGAATTTTGTTGATGTCATGTAAAATTTATAATTACTAAAATACTTTCAAGCAAATTGAGTAATCTCTCTGTTATCAAGCCAATCCCCTAACTAAATGAATGTTTTCTTACGAGTAATGGTTTTTGTTAGAAACTCTGAATAGCAGAAAAAGGGAAACTTCTTTGCACGTACAATTTGGAATTGATGTCAGCAGTACTCAATAAGTTAAACCCAGTTATTCAGTGCACATCACATTTTACCGTTGCTCTGTCTCATCTGCCTCTTCATTTGTCAAAAAAAAAAAAAAAGCATTCAGATTTGGTATACAGCTTCCGTCTCTGAATTCTGTATTAATTTAGCATTAAACCTGTAGGCCATGCCAGTGCAGACCGACAGCCTCTTCATTGATTTGGACTGCAAAGTTTGTTCTGTTCAGCCATAGTTGCATTTTCATAAGACTAACCAATGAATCATCTTATGGAAATGTTCCCCGAGCACAATTTCTCAACTGGGTTCCATTTATTTTATCATGTAAAGATTCCGATGTAATTATATTTTAAATTCTGTCAAATCTTATCAATATCAGATTCTGCAGAGATACATTTGGCTGCAATAGGATATTAAAGCATAAACACACCAGATATCAGATAGTTAATCTCAAGAACTAAATCATATTATTACGGTGGATTGAATTGTGCTAAACTTCATCTTATATATGAACTCCAAAGAAGAAAAAACAAAAAAGAGTAGTTGAATATCATAAAGACCACTTTCTGCTGTTCTGTTCTTTCTTTTTCTATGCAATTTTTATGCTGATACTGTGGAAAATTTCTTACCATGGTGGTCTTTTCATGTAAGAACTATTTGTAAGCAGCAAGTGTAGTGATTTATTTTACTTTTACTTCCATAACCTACCCTCCATCCCTATCCTTATGGATCCAAGCATAAAAAGTAGAACAACCGACCTTCTTTGAGAAGTTCTATCTCTATCTCTCTCACAAATGCAGATTCTCTACCACTAATTGATTGTCTTTTCAATATCTAAACTCGCAACCATGAAAGGAATAGACATCTTCTGTGCATCTCAAGCTTCAACAGCCGTATGCATGAGCATGGATCAACCTTCATCATCATCATCCACCATTCAACTCGGCGGCCGAGCAATCGACCGTTACAATCCCATCATCAGAGACCAGAAAAGAATTCCCAGAAGCTTTCCTCTACCTCCTTGTACTTCTGAACCACCTATTAATCCACAACCTTACCACCTGCTTAACAAGATCAGAAAAGCCTCTGACAACACCAAGACAAATGACAAAACCAAGAGACTTTCTTCAAAACCAAAGGATCAAAGAGCAAAGAAAAGCTCTTGCGACCCATGTGAAGATGTCATCAAGAGTTCTACTGTTGCAAAAGACATTGTCGAGAGCAACTGGAGTGGTCCTAGGGATTTTATCACCCCGCCAGGCTCTTCCAGATATCTTCTAAGCGAATCAGCGTTCTTTGATGGGTTGCAACAAGATAATGGTCCTGCTTTGTCGTTGGTTCCTGTTGAATCCCAGAAAGCTCAGGCTCATAATCGACATGAATCTACTGCTTCAAGAACTTCTTCATCTCTCTCAGACAGGTCTTCAACCCAGGTTTGGTCGCTTATTCACTCCCTGTCTGTTTCTTAGTATATCCAAATTCCACATAAAAACAGTTTAAAGCTACATTGTGCGATTGCTCAATTGATTCATTTTGTGTTATAGGTTGTGGTTTTGAGAGTTTCACTACACTGCAAGGGGTGTGAAGGAAAAGTGAGGAAACATTTATCTAAAATGGAAGGTATGCAAACATGACTTCATCACTGGCACTACTTATCTCTTTGTCCCATTCCCAATTCCATTTTCTGAGTCTTCTTCCAAATCCAAGTCAGTAATAGCTATTCCCATCATCAAAGTAGTTCTTCTTTAGGGTCCTTTCTTTTTCACTCTAGTATTCCTGTAATTTCACAGCAAAATTAGTTGTCACTTGTCAACTCTAATTACATCTACAATTTTCACCCAATTATGTGCTCAAGCAAGCACTGACATGATGCATCAATCGACCTCCATTTATAATACAAAAACATCCAGAGGAAAGATTGATATTATGACTGATTATTTGAGCAGGTGTGAGATCTTTCACCATAGACTTTGCAGCGAAGAAGGTGACAGTAATTGGAGAAGTGACACCTTTGAGTGTCCTGGCCAGTGTTTCAAAGGTGAAGAACGCTCAACTCTGGTCACCTGCAATACCAGTCCATGTCTCAAACAAGCCAGAAGTACTCAAAACACGATAAGGATCGTCTGGTTTGAAGTAGAGGTTAAACATCTTGACGGGTTGTTGGTGTGAATTAGGTGGTTGTATGCATGTAAATCGAGTCTTAACATGAGTAGCTGGACCCGAACATGAGTTGCATGGAAGTTAGTAAACAAAAGAAACTTAGGTGTATGTATTTATGCTCCTTTCCACTCATGTCTTGTTCTTCGTGGATATAAAAGGGGAGTCCTTTGGGTGTTAAAATCATAATTTATTCTCATGGTTTTGCTGAAATACTGCCATAACTTCGTGCTTCGCAAACGCATAGACTTTCGTGTACTTGGCAGAGGTAATACCTGAAAGATGTGTTGGTTGGTTCAAAATTTATGCTTTAGTGAATCGATACGACCAGTAAGTAGAAGCAGTCTTGTGCTTGAGGGCAGTCAGGCAGACATTAATGGCGGTCATTGTCCTCCTTATGATGATGGGTTGGAGTAAAAGTTACACCTCTGAAACTCAATTTGGTCTTAACAATATGTATCTCCAACACAGTAGAAAAACATGCGTGAAAGTCCTTGCGATGATCATGCCATGTCCTAAATAGTAAAGAGGTTTCAAGATCAGCATACAAAAGTCTAAACGAAGTCTAAAAAAGGGATTTTTAAAAAAAAACTAAAAATTAGTAAGATTTTTTTCAAGAATTTAAAAGACAAGAAAGGTTTTTAAGCCTTTGTTTGGATCCTTACTTACACAAAGGAAAGGAAAGGAAATATTGAGAGAAAAAGAGGAGAAAAGAATGGAAGAAAAATGGGATTTCCTTTCCCTTGTTTGTTTTCCTAATTTATCAAATGAGGGAATTGAAACTTATAGACCTTTATGCTCTTGATTATAGAACTTGTTTATCTTTTGTTAAATAAGGATTCAATGGTAATTTACTTATCTTATCTTACTTTGTCTTGAATTTCTCGAAAATACATTTGGTCCAAATTTCTCTCCTATTCCTCTCCATTCTCTCACTTTTTCTTTACTTATTTTTTTCTAAATAATAGAAACCAAGAAAAATACAATTCTCTTCCTTTCTTTTCTCTTGTTTTCCTTCCGTCTAAACAAAGGCTAAAAGATTTCTTAAACTATAACGAAAAAGGTAAACTTACTCATTACACAAAGCTCTCTACTTTACAAAAATTTAGGGATTGTAACGAAAAAAGTCAACGTACCTAAGAAACAAAGCTCCCTATTTTACAGGAATCTAAGAAAGGTCATTAAACTATAACAAAAGTCTATGTATAAAGCCTAAAAAAAGAGTCGTGGAATCTTTTGTTATGAAAAATAATTTATCTATAATTTGAATCAATAATTTCAACTAAAGTTTCAGTCCGAGAGAGAGACAAAATAATGCAAAAGGCATTAGAGAGTAAGGACTAGGCATTGGAGCTTTTTTGTAAGGTTTAGCTCACTCAATGTGCGATGGGCAGCAAGAGGAACATACTCATTGTAAACTCGTACAGATGTTCCCATGCCTCACAGGCACTCCGTAATATCATGGGATTGATTGAATATTGAAATTTTCTTCAAAAAAGAACATAAATCGCCACATATTAATCTCATATACACATATATTTGTGTTTTATTAGGTATGAATGTTAAATTATTTAATGTGAATGAATATAAGTTAATAATAATTAACATATCAATTCGGTATTTTGAAGAAAATAATTTCATTGTTTATTTTCAAAATTAAAAAAATATAGTTAATTAGATTCAATCAAATTTTGAGCTACTAGAACCCGATCAGACCTCCAAAATTAAGAGCCTCAACCCAATTGAATCTCAAAATAAGTTCGAGCAAACCATAAAAATTATCCTTTCTAATCCGACTCATTGTCATTATAATATATGTAACAATTTCTAATCAAGTTTTATCATTCTTAAGAGGTGATTTTCTAATTCTATTATATACAAATATTTCAAAATTATGTAAATTTATTTAGGGGTTTTGGTAACGCTTGTGCTTTAAAATGTTGATTGTACCTTTAATGCTCATTGATTATTGCCTAAATTTCAAAAATTAATACACACATTAACACATTTATGTTTAGATAATGAGCAAAGTTGTGAATATCGTCCCGAACTTGGTATCGAATTGGATTCTTTTATGGCACTGTACAAGTACTGCTCAATATCAGGTATCGTTTTAGGTAATTTTTTAAAAAATTGCAAAATAATTCATTAGTATATTGTACAGTTGTACTGTATACTTTATAAGTTTACATCAACAATGCTCCAAAAATTATAATAATAAATAATAATCACAATTAATATGAAATAACAATAATTTTTAAATATTTCACATATAAA